>VDFB02052407.1:0-26662 GCA_007258455.2 Sequoia sempervirens
TCTCTAGAATGGTTTGAAGGAGCTAAGTTTAAAAAATTAACCAATTCATCTGGAAATTGGTTAAATGATTGACTGCAGAATTCCTGCAACTTTTTACCATCCTAGGACTTTTATGATCATGTTTCATATAGTATCCCATTTTTACATTAGATGGGAAGAAGGCAATAGATATGAGGTTTCTCTAGTATTCAATAACAAAAGTCTGCATTTAACATTTAGCCATTTTTTATATGCTATGACATAATTTTCTCATTTTTTAATCAAACAAATATTTATCTTATTAAAGATTGATGGTGTAGTAAATACCTAAAATCTAATGGTACAACTTTCGAATAGGTAGTCTCCATCTTTTAAGGTTCATAAAGTGTATTAGTGGCTACAACTTCTCGTTGAAGGATTGGAGAAGCAATTTCCATATTTAAGGGCGTCATGCAATCCCAAAATTTTAGTGGCTACAATGCGTAAATAGAGGATTCCTAAAAGCAATCTTCACATGACCCATAATTAATATGATAAAAGTGATCTTTTTAGATTTAAGTTTATTACACCTTACATGTATTATACAATAGCAGCAAAGAATCTTGTGTTATTACCCACCCATACATAAAAATCAAAACACAAGCAACACATATTTAAAATAATAATAAAATATATTAAAATAATCAATTAATAATTGTAACTCAAAGAAACTCTTAAATAACTAAAATAAAACAACTCATTAAATAAATGAATTAAAATAAATATTTTTAAGATAATATATTTATTTCATAGATATTAGTAAATATGAAAAAATAATTCTTAAATAGTTGTAAAGTTAAAATAATTCCTAGGCAATCGAAACAATTCTTGTAAATAAATAATTATAAGTATTTTTAGATAGAGAATGAACCAATATAAAAAATTTATATATAGGATAAATAAATTATATGAAAAAGTGTGGATTAGATTAAAAGAGACAATAAAAATATTTTTTAATGCAAAAATAAAATAACCCTTGAATAAATAAATAAATATTTCTTCTATCAATAAACTATAATCTAAAGGTTTATATCCTTTATTTTAAGTATATAAAATAAATGAAAAATAAAATAAATATTTGTTTATCAATAAATTAAAATCTAAAGGTTCACACCTTTTATATTAAGGATATAAAATAAAAAATAGAGATTGTAAGGATTTGGAGAGTGTAGAAAGAAACCCATGTCAATTCTTTGAGATGAAAACAAAATTTCTAAATCATACTAGTATGGGCCATTAATATAGGCCCTTTGCACTTTTCAAATTGAAATAGGATCCTCAAGGTTGATATCTATGAATTTATTTCATATAGATAAAGGATTCAAAATCAATCTTCACATGGCTCATGACCAATGTGACAAATGTGATCTTTCTAAATTTTAATTTTATTTAATTACAAACTAATACAACATATTAAGAACAAAAATAATAAGATTTATTAAAATTAACAAATGCAATGGAAAATAAGCATTTTCTCACATGAATTTAGAAATTTTCTATAATATACATTCACATAAATATATATTAATCTAGAATAAATGCTTGACATATGGAAAATGATAATAAAATAATTATGTTAATTGAGGAAAGCAAATGTAAAGGTTATTTGTGTTTGTAAAATTACTAGAAAATGTGTGTCAATTAGTAAAGGTTCTAGAATATGTTTTTTATATTTGCAAAATGTGATCTCTTTATTTAAAGAAATCTTGGGTTATATACCATCCTCTACTTTAATTATGTTTGATTCTAGACTTCCAAGTTTAACCCATAATAACTAAATCATCCTTTACCTTCAAACTTACACTACTTGTTCTTTTTTTTTTTTACTTTTCTTGCTTAATAAAATATCATCTACTATATTTATCGTGATAGTGTTTGAAATATTTAAAAATAACTTGATATGTCATCTAATCACAATAAGACATGTTTTACTAGATTGAACCCCCCAAAAAAAGAAATGAGACCAATTTTTTTTTACAATGTAGTTCGTTTATGATATAAGAAATACAAAAGTGCACTTCATAAATTGATATGTAAGTAGAAAAATAAAGAATATCCTTCTAAAATATTTATTCAAGTTACTTTTCAATTGATATATATGGCTAAGGAAATGGGATATAAAAAGTAGTAGAATATCTAGTTCTAACACTAATTTTAAAAATGCTTTTAATATTACATTTTCTTGTGGTGTGATTAATAAATATAAGGGTTGGTTCGTAGATCCTAATTTGAATAATAGATTTTATTTTTATAGTTAATATATAAATACATCTGAGATCTATAGATCCCATAAAATAATTAAGAATAATATATGAATTAGTATTTATCTCACATCCATAAGCTAGACTCTACATGTAACATTTTCTCATGCGAATTCCAAAGGACAACTAAACAATAAATACTGCACAACTTTTTTTTAAAGTAAATCTAAATATACATGAGATGCACATTGAGTTAGAAGTCATAAAATTTAATTAAACAAATTCGCTAACACTTATGTCCCTCGGGGTACACGAGGAGTCATTACAAAACTTAATTTCATACAATGACGATAAAGAATGATAGCCAAAGATATAATCCATAACAAAGTAAACATTTACAAATGAAACACATACATGAAAAGAATTAATAAGAAACCATCCACACACATTAAAATAGCATATACATGATTAGCTCAAACTCATAATGATGAATTATCAAACTTCATATAAACTCAAGGGACATGTTTCTACACATAGAACATATCGAATAACAACTGCCATGGATCAAAAGCCACACAAGGTTTATCATTACATTTCATTACAATGTTCAAGAGTAACAATGATACAACAGTGTTCCCCAACATGAATGGAAATCTATATAACAAGATAGAATGATACAACTGAGCAGTAAAATACTAAACATCATATCTGTCTCCAAGACAGAAACCTCTCTGAAGTCACTGCAAATGAAACCAATCCACACCTCTCGGTCCTCGACTGGGGAACCAATGGGATACTTAGCCTGTTCCACCCGACCACGTGGGTTTGAAGACCCACCCCCATGCTAAGGAGCTGACAAGAAAGAGACCTCAACCAAGAACACCCAAATAGGGAACCACAAGACCCAACGTCATACAAGAGTAACATGAAACCCAAGGATAGTCACAACATCAATAAGCCATGACCATAAAACATGGCATCCAAACATGAAGACAACAAATCACTTCATAGCAGTGATAAACCACTTCAGAAACATAGTAACAATGAATCAAATATCATAACATCAATAAATCACTATAACAACAATAAACCACTTTCGAATCATAGCAACAATATATTTCCAAAACATATCAATAGACCACTTCCCAAGGTAAGCAATAAAAACAACTCAAAATGGAATGCTAGAGGAAAATGTCATCACATGGCCTTACATGCATTATCTAGACAACCTATCACAAAGTGTCACCTCCGTCTATACATGGATTATTCAAAAAACCTAGCTCAATGTGTCACCTCCATCTATGGTTATCCTGACTGCCTATCTCAAGGCGTCGCTCCATAGAGTTACTCATACGGAAACATTAACCTCTCGTGAAGACGAGGCAACCATCTTGCCAACCATGACCTTCTCAACCCACCTTTAGTCTATGATAGCCCTAACAGGTGAACGAGGCATCCATAATTATCTTATTAATGTTGATACTACCCACTCCCTAATTAATTATTTAGGCTATCACTTAGTACATTAACTCTAATGCGGGTTACTTTGGTAGTCCTTTTGTGCGTTGGCCCCCACGTAGAGCCACTCTCTCTAGAAACCCAAAACATAAATATCCAATACCAAGGGATTGTACCAACAAGGACACTAAACCAACAAATGGAACATCTGCGAGGCAAAACCATCTCACAAAAATCATATACATAACCACTCAAAAAATTGGGTATAACCCATTCATAATCCAAAATCACATTAACAATCAATTTTTTTCCAATACCCAGATCAAAGAAGAATCAATAAAATTAACCTAGCCTCTAGAATATTTCTCTAACCATTTGATGCAACAAGCTCGCTCCTTAAGGCAATAACCAAAATCAAACCAATTCAAAACTCAAATATTTACAACAATCAATTCAACCATAGTTAATCAAGATCAACTTAGATTCCAAATCATCACAAATATCAATGGGTAAGGCCTCCTCAAATCACGACAAACCAAGAATTCACCACTTAGGGTAGAACAAAACCATACGAGTTCCCAAAAAACGAATACAAACATACATTAAATGAGAGAAGACCCCTAACTCAAAATCAACTCAAGATCAATCACAACAAAAGGATCCGACAAAATAATCCATAAATCCAACACAAACCCAATGGAATAAAAAATTACTTCACAACCAAGCAATCCCAAAAGAGAACACATCGTACCTATGCAAAAACACTAAAGAACAATAAACATTCAAATACAAATTATCCATATTTCATAAATATGTACACTTACCCACCATTCCACGTTTTCAAGCACATATATGAGGATATGTTACTTAATATAAAATAAAGGCAAATTAGAATATAAAATTCAATGACTGACATATATATTATACCTACAAATTCTATTCAAGTTACATACAACTTTGATTCAATAGTGACATAACACACAAAACCAATCCATTTAGTAACTCCGTGCCAAAACAATAAAATGTAAATGTAACCCCTATTATTGTCTAGACTAATTATCTAAGTGTGTATAGTCCATTGTCCCTATTTAACTCTCCAAATTTATTTCTTAATTCTGCAACTAATCACCGAAACAACAATGTTCTTTTACTAAGATTACGATATAACTAAAATTTTATATATATATATAGAATGCCGCTTGTAATGAAATAAATTCAACTGACACTATAATATATTCTTATTTACACACCTCAATATATATATATACATTTACAAATAGAAATAAGTATACATCTCTATTGATAAGATCGGAACCAAAACTAGAGTTATGAAGACAAAATAAGATATATTCAAAGCTAAGTCTGGAACATAGGAATAAAAACGTAATGTAAGCATTAATTACCTAAGACAGCGCATATTATATTTACCAGGCGGCTACTAATTCTAAGCATGAAAATTGAATTCCATCATTCACTCAATAGAAGGCACCCCAATCTATTTCCAAACATCAGTTAACAAAAAAGAACAGCATGCACAAGGTATAACGGAAAAGGTCAAGATGGAGAAAATTTGATAATGCTAAGTGAGATGAGTCTTTTCCTTAAATAGTGATACTAAAAGAAAGGATTATCGATGAAGCTGTATGAACAAACAAACAAAAAAGAGGTACTTAGTGCATTAGGTGGAACAACCAACAGGCAGAAGAAGGCGATCAACCTGAAACAAATTTCGTTTAAGAGGAGCATATCAACAGGCCAACGCAACTCGACGCACGGGGATAATTGATTCCAAGCATCAAGAGTTATCACGGAAAGCGAGTTAAAGGGTTGATTTCAACAACAAGATGCCGAACAAATACCCAAAAGAGCTACGTTGTTCTGTCTATCGATCTGGCTGAGAGAAAGATCTAAGACCCACGGCGTAGTTTACAACCAAACAAAGACCAGCTAGTGAAAATTACATCGATGGCAATAGCAGCAAGGCGTTTTGCACAAAAGGAATCAATGTTCATCAATCAAAAGTTTCATCAAAAGAGCTAATCCGACATTTATATTTGTACGTATTCATATAGATAAATTTATCTATATGTTAGCATCCTTAAAACACAAATATAGAATGGAACGAGGCAAACTTAGTTCTTAATGTGCTCTAAAGGTCTCGTTGCCTCCTCTTTTATCTCCAATGAAGTAGCATAAGGGATTTGTTGAAGGACGTGAACCATTTCCATCTTTTTAATGGACACAATGTTCTTGCAGAAAAATATTAGTGATGAAAAGAAATCTGAAAAGCAGGCCTACACACTAATATCACGTGCTAGAGAGCAGGCATGACTGACAGACAGCAAAAGCATAAACATTCAGAAAAGATAAGGTACCCACTAACACCGTCCATTCCTAAAGCTACATTACAATATAAACATCAAAATCAACTACTCGCTAATCCCTTAAAGAACACCATATTCTATTAGGCATCTAAGCTTGTAATCGTTAATTCACCACGCGATTACCACTTAAGGTAGCAAAATAAACTAAATACAAAGCGTACTAAATATAGGATGAACCCCTAATCTAATATGAGTACAGCATAGCGAGGAGAGGCGCTGGCTTCTCGTGAACCTTCAATTGAATGCGAGTGCCGTTTGAGGGGCCGGGCTTAACCGGCACACTCTAAGCGCTGACTTGCTTAGGTGGCCGGACGCATGGGCCCCATTAATCCGATCCGTTCTTAACATTTCTACTTTCCGTTTTCTACGATTCTGTTCCCGTAACTTATCTCGTTCCTCGTTTGAACGTTTGCTTTCCGTAGCTGTTCGTTTCCACCGTTAGAGGTTTCTCCGCCAAGTGGACTAGTACAGCTCATATATTCCGTTTAAGATCCTTAGTTCACAATTTTTTATTTTGAAAATTGTGACTAACTATTTAGGTAGATTTAGATTTTCGTTCTCTCATGGAAAATAAGTTATATATATTTTAGTTTATACATGTTTGTTTGTATGTAAAAAGGCCCCGTGCATGTGTCTTTTATTTTATTCTTTTCTTTTAAAAGAATAATCAATGATATATATAAAAATATATATAATTTAAATTAAAATATAATTAATTTTTAATAATTTAATTTAAAATATTGTAATTCAATTTTTTAATTTGATGAATTAATATTTTAATTATGTTTTTGTAATTTTATAAATTAAAAATTAATATTAGTGTCTCTGATTTGTTTTAATAATATAAGATAAAATTTAATTAGATAAAATAAAGAAATATTCTTGTAAAAGAAATTATTAAATGATTTTTTTTTTCTATTACAATAAACAGTCAAGTGAAAAAAGGATCTAATACTAATGTGTACTATACAATACTAAGAAACAAATAATGAGTGACAAAGTTCAAGGATTTGAAAAAGAGAAACAGTGTAGGATAGAATTAGGTATTTGCTATTCCATGTTCTTAGTGAGCTCAAACATGAGAAGTTGCTTGTTAGAAAGATTGATGTCTTTCTTTCCTTTATTATACCTATTTTTTAAATATATTTAGGCTAAGATCATGACATGATTTTCATTTTATTTGTTTTCTACTTTAGTCCCCTTTGATATTCAGTGACAATACTTAAAGGTGCTATCAAATGATAGATATCCACAAATATGTATATAATCTCTATAAATATTTGTGTCTATTGGTCATTTGATAACATCTCTAGCTGTTAAATTACTATTTTTTAAGAATTTGACAGTTGTGATACTTTAAGATAATTTTTTATAAAAATGAAACAACTATGAAGATATTATTAATTTATCAAAAGTAATGATCATTTCCAAAAATACGTAAGAGTAATACAAAAATTATTAACCAAACAAATTATGATTTCATAATTTTCTTTTAACATATGTAGCTCAAGAGAAGATAAAGTTAGAGTAGATGTGAAGCATTCCAACTATACTTAAGGTAGTGCAAGAAAGAAATTGCATAAAAACCCCATCATTATAACCATTTTAAAAATAATTTACTACATAGTAATATTCTACTAGATTTTGGTATGAATTTTCTTAAATATTTATTATTTTCATGTTTATGATTACTTGTTAAGTATTTTCATACAACTATATAGGTCTAGCCAAAGCTACTAGGACTCTCATGTGCCTTGAGAAAAAATTCTATAAACTGATATGTTGGTATGTAAGGGTGTTAAGTGATATCCATTTGGTCGATTTCATTCACGAGGATTTCTTATAGTAATAGATTTTTTAAGGCACAATCCTCACATAAGGTACAATATAATATTGATTTTTTAAAGCATATTGATATACATGATTCTAAAAATAACTTTGTGGGCATGTTTAATGATGATTATAATAATTCTACATCTTCTTCTATAACAATTAGTACATTTTCACTTGATGAGATCTTTGTGAATGGTTATTATGATCCTTTATACGCTAGCGCTTATGTTTGCTACAGACCAATTAAGAAGTGTTCTTATTGATCTTACTTTTCAATTTAACATATACTCAAAAAATATTTAATAATTATTTTTATTAGCTATAATATGAGTATTTAATTGTTTTCCTTAAGATAGCTAATGGAATGACAATTGCGGCTAGGTGCTTCTTTATTTTACTTTTAGTAGTTTTTTTTAAAAGAAAATCAACTCTAAATATCATATATTTTTTTTACATCCTGATTAACATTGTTTTGTCCTGAATCACCTCTTCAACTTATCATCATTATTCGTCCCTTAATTAAATAAATAATCATTTATCTAATTAAGTCATCATCTCTTGTTAATTAAATAAATCAATTTTATTTAATTAATTTTGTAATCCCCCTTTAATTAAATAATACATTTTATTTAATTAAATCTCTAAGTCATTCTATTAAATTAAATCAATCTTTATCCAACATCATCCCTCTTTACTTAAATAAATCAAGATATTTATTTAATTTAATCTAAATCATTATTCCTCTATTTTTTATTTAAATTAATACAAAAATCTAAGTCAAAAGTCAAAATTAGCTAATCTCCTTTAAATTAATCGAATCCTAATTAATTTAATCCTAATCACTCAAATCCTCTAGATTTTGCAACTTGCACATGAAGATCAATTTAATTGATTTATAAATCATCAATTTTCATTCAAAAAGGCATCCAAGTGGGAATATTCCTCAAATTTGAAATCTCCCCGCCAAAAGGACTTGTCATTTTCAACAAAGAATTTAAAATCTTACATGTCCTTTTCTTGAGCCATGTGCATGTGCTTCACCTTTCAACTCATTCTTCAAGCCATATTTTGAATTTGAATCTCCCCCCTCTTTGCACATTCTTCAAAATGTGCTCATTCCTCAACCATTCACATGATGACATGTGGCTTCTTCTCATTTGTTGAAAATTAATCCCACATTGCTCTATTTTGAACATTCATCCATCTTCTCATTCTATAAATGAAGAGCTCATCTCCTCATTTCATCATCCACAATTTGAGTAAACTTACTCTAATCAAATACATAGCAATTTATCATCAATTTTATCCAAGAATAGTTAGGTTTTATGCAGGTTTTCATCTTGGAGCATACATCAAGCATCAACAAAGTGGATCACTCTTCATCACATATCAGCTTTGCATCATTGGAGTTGGGAAAGGGCCAATTTTCACATCAAATTGGCACCAATTCCCTTAAGAGATTAGGAGTTTGTTGGCTTTAGAATAGATTTTGATATGCTTTCAAGTTTCATTGTGTTCTTCCTTTCATTTTCTATCTCTTTTGCTATTCAAATTAATTTCTTGAGGAATCCTTATTCTTTCTTGCATTTGATCTCCTAATGTATTCATTTGTTGTGTTTTGCAGGTATCTGGATTAGGGTTCACATTTTGGCACTAGAAAGAGGTCTTGACTTACAAATATAACACTTTTTTTATAAAATTTTGTTATTTTTTGACAGTACTATTCATTAATCCCCATTTTTTTAGCGCATATGATCACTATTTTGGGACTTAGAAGAGTCACATCCTCTTGAATGTTCCATTCAAGCAGTTAAGATACCTAGCCACCTTCAGACTTTCATCCTCTATAACATTAGGCCTCATACAAAGTCTTTGAAACTCCTCAGTATAAGAATTCACATCTTGGTCTCTTTGTCTCAAGCTCTGTCTTTTATTGTGCAACTGAATCTCATAATCATCAGGCAAGTATGCTTCTCTCACTTTGGCAACCATTCCCTTCCAAGTAGATATAGGTTGCCTGCCTTCCTTTTCCCTCTCTGTCTGAATGAACTTCCACCATGTCAAGGCAGAACCTCTTGACCTTGACTTTACCACCTTCGCCTTCTGTGCTTCAGTGACTCTGTCACCCTCAAAATAGTTTTTCATTCCCTCTATCCAATCCATGACTAGATCAACTTCCATTTTCCCACTAAATAGTGGTATGCCTTCAAGTGCTTTTCCACTCAAAGCCTTCAATTCCTTCAAGAAAGGCTCTTCTTTCAAAACAAGGTCAGGTTCAGGGATCTTGTCTTCCTCTGCAACCTATTTCTTTGGTATCCTTCCTTCGAACTACACATCACTCATTACCTGCTCAACTTGGGCTATTCTTTCCCTGAGTACCATATTGTCTTCCTCCAATTCTTTTACCTTCTTCGCCAATTCTTCATTTGTCACCATGTTAGTAGAACCACTAGACTCAATCTCTGACATATAATATTCTATCCCAAATCTTTTGTTCCTCTGATAGGGAGGTTGGATGAATCAATCACTGATTCATGCTCTAGGTCTTGTTTGGAAGACCTATAAGGTGTCTCACTTCACCACTTCAACCTATAGGATCTTCTAATACTTTTGATCCCCTGGTCTAACTTTTCCAACCCCAACTACCAACACAATTCTTGCTACCAAGTCAAGACTTGGTGCAATCTTGTAACTCTCACCTTAGCCCTTAATTCACCCTAAAGGCTACAAACCTCAGAATTATTGAATTTAAATTTGCAGGGGTGTGGAGGTGCTTCAAAAGACTTCAATCCATCCTACTATGGTTCTTGAAATTCCACCTAACTCCATTTCTTGGTCGCTTTCACCAAACCCTCATTTACGTCTTAAAAAGGCTACTAGGCCTAGGAGCCCCAATTAGGCCTCCTTCTCTGAGAAAATAGGTTGGTTCTCTAAATCTTTCCAAAGAACCCTCAATCTTTCCTTGAGATTCTTAGTTCACATGAACACCTCTCAAATATTTTTGAGGTCTTGGGTCTTAACTGCCCGTACAAAGCCTTAACTTGAATATGGGCAATACTAGGGTTTTTCAGCCCTTTTCTAGTTTCTCTCAAACTGTCAAATCTTTCCCTGACCAGATGAATTGATGGAGTTTCCTCCTGGTTACCAGGTCTTGGCAAGACTCACAGCTGCCTTCTCCAAAAGGAAATTTGTCAAGAATTTGTCACCCCTGCAAATTATGTGCTCTACACTTAAGTCTTCCTAGTCGGGCACTTTCCCTCGCTCGCCTAAGGCAAGACTTCCATAGCAGCTCTTGTGTTTTCAAAGAATATAAACCCTACCATATGTACACACATGGATTCTAGTCACTATTCCCAAAGTTCCGTACAATTTGTATAGGGGGAAAGTGAACTAACACTCCATTCTCACAAAACTGCCTGGTTCAGACCAGCAATAGTATGGGAACCAAATTATTTACAAAAAAAAGCTTGAAATTGAATTAGAAAGCTATCTAAATGCCACAAAAATATTGAATAACCACTACACTACATCCTACACTAGTTACAGTGCCCTGTTCAATCCATTAAAGCAGCACTTCAAGCAAAAATTAGAAAATTAACACAAAAAAACACCACTATTTTTTTTATTTAAAAAATTTCAACCCATTCAAATGCTTCCAACCTAGGTATTATGGTTTGGATGACCTTATATACCTTTCTTTGATGTGCTAGGACCCTTGGGCCAGACTTAGAACAACATTAATGCCGTTTTACAACTTTTAGGCTAAATTGCGAAGGCAACATTGCCAAAATGCACAATTTGCCAAGATTTGTCTAGGAACTCATAAATTCAAGACTCTAAACCAAACCTACCCTAACACACTCTCAAAAAAATCCTAGGGAATTTATATCATAGTCCTTATTCCCTTGGCGGTTGGCTAGAACCACCTACAAGCCAAAAATCACTAAGATCTTCCAGAAGACCTTAAGGTTCTCCTGCACCAGCCATCTTCCTAACACTCCTGCAATTCTTTATACTCTCGTTCAATCTTTCTTTCAAGCTATGGCTCAGATCTCCATTTATCATAAAACAATGATCTTGACTTTCTTCCTTTCTAGGCCATGACAACCTCCTATGGAATAGAAATGACTCTTCTTCCACAACTTTTCAAACTAGACAAACTTCTTAGACCCATAAATGACTACTACTTTTGACTGCAAGACATGATGAATAATGGGAAACCCTATGGCTCTTCTCAAACACAAAACCCATGAAGCTGTACTCCCGGTGAGCCTACCCGACACTGCTCTCATACCACATGAAGGAATGGGCAGGAAGGAGATAAACAAAAACATGGACTTGAAATCTTATATTGATCATTACAATGATATTTTCAGAACTGCCGCTCATTCATAAACAAACATTTCATAAGTTACAGACTCACAAATTATATTCCTTTAATTCTACAGCGAATACAAAACATCATTACATCTTTGACTCCTTATAGACATTACAAAGACTTCATACCCTTACAGCTCTGATAGCTGGACTCTAGTTGGGAGTAAATACAAAAAGCACAGATTCAACTATATATAGAAAACCATCAACAACGGTGAAAGCTTGCACAACAAGCAAAGTAAATAGAATACATTTAGAAACTTGATTTGCACTCTTAAGTAAATACCCTTTGAAAACAAAACTTGAGATTAGCCTTCAATATTGGTCTTTAATGTTGAGAGGTAGACGCTGAAATGAGAATACGGAGCTGTCAGGAGCAACTGACACATTTACAAGAGTAGGTGTGATTATAATCTCCAACACAAACGCCGAAGGAATCACCGCATAACATATTCCTTCACAAAGCACCGGTCTCCTGAACTAAATTAACCATCAGAAATTGTTAGAAACGTATGGAATAATATTAAATCCTAAATTTGGCTTTACTCTATCACTAACATCATAGATTGTATTAGTCCTTCTTTTACAAGAAAAATCTTACTCATCCAAAGAATCATGAGCCTTTCCTTTAGGGACATGATCAGGTCAAATTGTGGATCGGTAGGAGATAATGATGCCCCAAATTTACATTTACTGCATCGGCGTTAAGCTGGCTTTAACAGAGAATGCCATTATCAGGAATTAAATATGTGGTAGTGTCAGTCCCTTGTGCATTATGGATGATTTTACGGTTGACCAACTTACCTGGGACGACTAAATTACTGAGCTCATGCTCTGCCAATTACATATTGTAGGTTTTATTGATCTTTTGAGAATCACTTCAGCGTAAAATTGACCATGTTATCAGTATCAGTAAAACACTGGAGCATGAAAATTGCATACTTCCTGATAAAAAAATATTGAAGCAAATTGTGGTTGATTAAACCTCCACTCACAGGCCAAATAAAAACAACAAACTTTTTTATAAACCAAAACTTATTAAATGCATTATGTTTCCCAGGTCATATTGATGGTGTGTTTGTTTCTGTCTTGACAGCTCAATTTCTACTTCAATAAACACAGGGAAAAGTGAATTTCTCTGTTACTAGAGAAGGTTGTCAATGCATCTCACTCCAAGCCACATTTTCATTGGCTTTAATAACAGATTCCTTCACAAAACACCGGCCTCCTGAATTCAATTAACCATCAGAAATTGTTAGAAACATATGGAATTGTTACAAAAATATGTTGATTCGCCAAAGGTGTTGGGATATAGGTTAGAAAGTTACAATCAATAGAGGTGTCTTGACTACAAAGTAGTGTTTTTAATATGTTGATTCTACGGAATCGTTAGGGTTTGGGTTAGAAAGGTAACAATCAACAGCGGTGTTTGTATTACGGCTCTATAATTTTAGATTTTGTGGTAAGTTTGTCAACTCTAAAATCATAGACAATGCAGAAGATATCAACACCACAACTATCCTGAGAATGTTCCCTAAGCCAGGGCTAACCGAATCTTTACACAAATAAACCTAGTTTAGAGATGTGGTAGGGTATATATTAGAAGGGTGACAATCTAGAGAGGTGCTAGGGTTTAGGATTTGTAGGAGGGTAAAAGTATAAATCTAATAAAATTTTAAACATAAAATTTAATAAAATTTTAGACAAATAGATCTAAGAATATGAAGGTATTTAGTTACGTTGGAATCAAAAAGTACATCACAAAATTAATACAGTATATGTGTTCCTGGGCTAGTATATTTTAAGAAAAGTAAAACATTAAAAGTGTAATAAGGAAATACAGTCAATATCTTATTTTTATAATAAAATAAGAGACAACAGTGTATGTAAAGTTGTGTCTTACTATTCCAAGCGTGTAACAGGCCTCCATGTTTCGAGCATCTGCACATTTTTAGATGAAAGTCATTCTTTGAAGTGTATAAGGATTGGGAGGCACATTGCAACGCTTCTTTCCAGTTGCCTAGCATATTACACCTCTTGCATATGCATAAATAAAATGAAGAAACTCTATAAATGAAAAGCCTCTCTTATACATGCAAATACTTTTAAACAAAAATAGATTTCTTATGCTAGAAGTGCTCCAAATAAATCTCTAGAATGGTTTGAAGGAGCTAAGTTTAAAAAATTAACCAATTCATCTGGAAATTGGTTAACTGATTGACTGCAGAATTCCTGCAACTTTTTACCATCCTAGGACTTTTATGATCATGTTTCATATAGTATCCCACTTTTCCATTAGATGGGAAGAAGACAATAGATATGAGGTTTCTCTAGTATTCAATAACAAAAGTCGCATTTAACATTTAGCCATTTTTATATGCTATAAAATAATTTTCTCATTTTTTAATCAAACAAATATTTATCTTATTAAAGATTGATGGTGTAGTAAATACCTAAAATCTAATGGTACAACTTTCGAATAGGTAGTCTCCATATTTTAATGTTCATAAAATGTATTAGTGGCTACAACTTCTCGTTGAAGGATTGGAGAAGCAATTTCCATATTTAAGGGTGTCATGCAATCCCAAAATTTTAGTGGCTACAATGCGTAAATAGAGGATTCCTAAAAGAAATCTTCACATGACCCATAATTAATATGATAAAAGTGATCTTTTTAGATTTAAGTTTATTACACCTTACATGTATTATACAATAGCACCAAAGAATCTTGTGTTATTACCCACCCATACATAAAAATCAAAACACAAGCAACACATATTTAAAATAATAATAAAATATATTAAAATAATTAATTAATAATTGTAACTCAAAGAAACTCTTAAATAACTAAAATAAAACAACTCATTAAATAAATGAATTAAAATAAATATTTTTAAGATAATATATTTATTTCATAAATATTAGTAAATATGAAAAAATAATTCTTAAATAGTTGTAAAGTTAAAATAATTCCTAGGCAATCGAAACAATTCTTGTAAATAAATAATTATAAGTATTTTTAGATAGAGAATGAACCAATATAAAAAATTTATATATAGGATAAATACATTATATGAAAAAGTGTGGATTAGATTAAAAGAGACAATAAAAATATTTTTCAATGCAAAAATAAAATAACCCTTGAATAAATAAATAAATATTTCTTCTATCAATAAACTATAATCTAAAGGTTTATATCCTTTATTTTAAGTATATAAAATAAATGAAGAATAAAATAAATATTTTTTTATCAATAAATTAAAATCTAAAGGTTCACACCTTTTATATTAAGGATATAAAATAAAAAATAGAGATTGTAAGGATTTGGAGAGTGTAGAAAGAAACCCATGTGAATTCTTTGAGATGAAAACAAAATTTCTAAATCATACTAGTATGGGCCATTAATATAGGCCCTTTGCACTTTTCAAATTGAAATAGGATCCTCAAGGTTGATATCTATGAATTTATTTCATATAGATAAAGGATTCGTAGAATCAATCTTCACATGGCTCATGACCAATGTGACAAATGTGATCTTTCTAAATTTTAATTTTATTTAATTACAAACTAATACAACATATTAAGAACAAAAATAATAAGATTTATTAAAATTAACAAATGCAATGGAAAATAAGCATTTTCTCACATGAATTTAGAAATTTTCTATAATATACATTCACATAAATATATATTAATCTAGAATAAATGCTTGACATATGGAAAATGATAATAAAATAATTATGTTAATTGAGGAAAGCAAATGTAAAGGCTATTTGTGTTTGTAAAATTACTAGAAAATGTGTGTCAATTAGTAAAGGTTCTAGAATATGTTTTTTATATTTGCAAAATGTGATCTCTTTATTTAAAGAAATCTTGGGTTATATACCGATCCTCTACTTTAATTATGTTTGATTCTAGACTTCCAAGTTTAACCCATAATAACTAAATCATCCTTTACCTTCAAACTTACACTACTTGTTCTTCTTTTTTTTTTTTACTTTTCTTGCTTAATAAAATATCATCTACTATATTTATCGTGATAGTGTTTGAAATATTTAAAAATAACTTGATATGTCATCTAATCATAATAAGACATGTTTTACTAGATTTAACCCCCCAAAAAAAGAAATGAGGCCAATTTTTTTTACAATGTAGTTCGTTTATGATATAAGAAATACAAAAGTGCACTTCATAAATTGATATGTAAGTAGAAAAATAAAGAATATCCTTCTAAAATATTTATTCAAGTTACTTTTCAATTGATATATATGGCTAAGGAAATGGGATATAAAAAGTAGTAGAATATCTAGTTCTAACACTAATTTTAAAAATGCTTTTAATATTACATTTTCTTGTGGTGTGATTAATAAATATAAGGGTTGGTTCGTAGATCCTAATTTGAATAATAGATTTTATTTTTATAGTTAAGATATAAATACATCTGAGATCTATAGATCCCATAAAATAATTAAGAATAATATATGAATTAGTATTTATCTCACATCCATAAGCTAGACTCTACATGTAACATTTTCTCATGCGAATTTCAAAGGACAACTAAACAATAAATACTGCACAATTTTTTTTTTTTAAGTAAATCTAATTACACATGAGATGCACATTGAGTTAGAAGTCATAAAATTTAATTAAACAAATTTGCTAACACTTATGTCCCTCAGAAACTTAATTTCATACAATGACGATAAAGAATGATAGCCAAAGATGTAATCCATAACAAAGTAAACATTTACAAATGAAACACATACATGAAAAGAATTAATAAGAAACCATCCGCACACATTAAAATAGCATATACATGATTAGCTCAAACTCATAATGATGAATTATCAAACTTCATATAAACTCAAGGGACGTGTTTCTACACATAGAACATATCGAATAACAACTGCCATGGATAAAAAGCCACACAAGGTTTATCATTACATTTCATTACAATGTTCAAGAGTAACAATGATACAACAGTGCTCCCCAACATGAATGGAAATCTATATAACAAGATAGAATGATACAACTGAGCAGTAAAATACTAAACATCATATCTGTCTCCAAGACAGAAACCTCTCTGAAGTCGCTGCAAATGAAACCAATCCACACCTCTCGGTCCTCGACTGGGGAACCAATGGGATACTTAGCCTGTTCCACCCAACCACGTGGGTTTGGAGACCCACCCCCATGCTAAGGAGATGACAAGAAAGAGACCTCAACCAAGAACACCCAAATAGGGAACCACAAGACCCAACGTCGTACAAGAGTAACATGAAACCCAAGGATAGTCACAACATCAATAAGCCATGACCATAAAACATGGCATCCAAACATGAAGACAACAAATCACTTCATAGCAGTTGTAAACCACTTCAGAAACATAGTAACAATAAATCAAATATCATAACATCAATAAATCACTATAACAACAATAAACCACTTTCGAATCATAGCAACAATATATTTCCAAAACATATCAATAGACCACTTCCCAAGGTAAGCAATAAAAACAACTCAAAAGGGAATGCTAGAGGAAAATGTCATCACATGGCCTTACATGCATTATCTAGACAACCTATCGCAAAGTGTCACCTCCATCTATACATGGATTATTCAAAAAATCTAGCTCAATGTGTCACCTCCATCTATGGTTATCCTGACTGCCTATCTCAAGGCGTCGCTCCATAGAGTTACTCATACGGAAACATTAACCTGTCGTGAAGACGAGGCAACCATCTTGCCAACCACGACCTTCTCAACCCACCTTTAGTCTATGATAGCCCTAACAGGCGAACGAGGCATCCATAATTATCTTATTGATGTTGATACTACCCACTCCCTAATTAATTATTTAGGTTATCACTTAGTACATTAACTCTAATGTGGGTTACTCTGGTAGTCCTTTTGTGCGTTGGCCCCCACGTAGAGCCACTCTCTCTAGAAACCCAAAACATAAATATCCAATACCAATGGATTTTACCAACAAGAACACTAAACCAACAAATGGAACATCTGCGAGGCAAAACCATCTCGCAAAAATCATATACATAACCACTCAAAAAATTGGGTATAACCCATTCATAATCCAAAATCACATTAACAATCAAGATTTTTCCAATAATACCCAGATCAAAGAAGAATCAATAAAATTAACCTTGCCTCTAGAATATTTCTCTAACCATTTGATGCAACAAGCTCGCTCCTTAAGGCAATACCCAAAATCAAACCAATTCAAAACTCAAATATTTACAACAATCAATTCAACCATAGTTAATCAAGATCAACTTAGATTCCAAATCATCACAAATATCAATGGGTAAGGCCTCCTCAAATCACCACAAACCAAGAATTCACCACTTAGGGTAGAACAAAACCATACGAGTTCCCAAACGAATAGAAACATACATTAAATGAGAGAAGACCCCTAACTCAAAATCAACTCAAGATCAATCACAACAAAAGGATCCGACAAAATAATCCATAAATCCAACACAAACCCAATGGAATAAAAAATTACTTCACAACCAAGCAATCCCAAAAGAGAACACATCGTGCCTATGGAAAAACACTAAAGAACAATAAATATTCAAATACAAATTATCCATATTTCATAAATATGTACACTTACCCACCATTCCACGTTTTCAAGCACATATATGAGGATATGTTACTTAATATAAAATAAAGGCAAATTAGATTATAAAATTCAATGACTGACATATATATTATACCTACAAATTCTATTCAAGTTACATACAACTTTGATTCAATAGTGACATAACACACAAAACCAATCCATTTAGTAACTCCGTGCCAAAACAATAAAATGTAAATGTAACCCCTATTATTGTCTAGACTAATTATCTAAGTGTGTATAGTCCATTGTCCCTATTTAACTCTCCAAATTTATTTCTTAATTCTGCAACTAATCACCGAAACAACAATGTTCTTTTACTAAGATTACGATATAACTAAAATTTTATATATATATATAGAATGCCGCTTGTAATGAAATAAATTCAACTGACACTATAATATATTCTTATTTACACACCTCAATATATATATATACATTTACAAATAGAAATAAGTATACATCTCTATTGATAAGATCGGAACCAAAACTAGAGTTATGAAGACAAAATAAGATATATTCAAAGCTAAGTCTGGAACATAGGAATAAAAACGTAATGTAAGCATTAATTACCTAAGACAGCGCATATTATATTTACCAGGCGGCTACTAATTCTAAGCATGAAAATTGAATTCCATCATTCACTCAATAGAAGGCACCCCAATCTATTTCCAAACATCAGTTAACAAAAAAGAACAGCATGCACAAGGTATAACGGAAAAGGTCAAGATGGAGAAAATTTGATAATGCTAAGTGAGATGAGTCTTTTCCTTAAATAGTGATACTAAAAGAAAGGATTATCGATGAAGCTGTATGAACAAACAAAAAAAAGGAGGTACTTAGTGCATTAGGTGGAACAACCAACAGGCAGAAGAAGGCGATCAACCTGAAACAAATTTCGTTTAAGAAAGGAGCATATCAACAGGCCAACGCAACTCGACGCACGGGGATAATTGATTCCAAGCATCAAGAGTTATCACGGAAAGCGATAAGTGCAAGCCGACTAAAGGGTTGATTTCAACAACAAGATGCCGAACAAATACCCAAAAGAGCTACGTTGTTCTGTCTATCGATCTGGCTGAGAGAAAGATCTAAGACCCACGGCGTAGTTTACAACCAAACAAAGACCAGCTAGTGAAAATTACATCGATGGCAATAGCAGCAAGGCGTTTTGCACAAAAGGAATGAATGTTCATCAATCAAAAGTTTCATCAAAAGAGCTAATCCGACATTTATATTTGTACGTATTCATATAGATAAATTTATCTATATGTTAGCATCCTTAAAACACAAATATAGAATGGAACGAGGCAAACTTAGTTCTTAATGTGCTCTAAAGGTCTCGTTGCCTCCTCTTTTATCTCCAATGAAGTAGCATAAGGGATTTGTTGAAGGACGTGAACCATTTCCATCTTTTTAATGGACACAATGTTCTTGCAGAAAAATATTAGTGATGAAAAGAAATCTGAAAAGCAGGCCTACACACTAATATCACGTGCTAGAGAGCAGGCATGACTGACAGACAGCAAAAGCATAAACATTCAGAAAAGATAAGGTACCCACTAACACCGTCCATTCCTAAAGCTACATTACAATATAAACATCAAAATCAACTACTCGCTAATCCCTTAAAGAACACCATATTCTATTAGGCATCTAAGCTTGTAATCGTTAATTCACCACGCGATTACCACTTAAGGTAGCAAAATAAACTAAATACAAAGCGTACTAAATATAGGATGAACCCCTAATCTAATATGAGTACAGCATAGCGAGGAGAGGCGCTGGCTTCTCGTGAACCTTCAATTGAATGCGAGTGCCGTTTGAGGGGCCGGGCTTAACCGGCACACTCTAAGCGCTGACTTGCTTAGGTGGCCGGACGCATGGGCCCCATTAATCCGATCCGTTCTTAACATTTCTACTTTCCGTTTTCTACGATTCTGTTCCCGTAACTTATCTCGTTCCTCGTTTGAACGTTTGCTTTCCGTAGCTGTTCGTTTCCACCGTTAGAGGTTTCTCCGCCAAGTGGACTAGTACAGCTCATATATTCCGTTTAAGATCCTTAGTTCACAATTTTTTATTTTGAAAATTGTGACTAACTATTTAGGTAGATTTAGATTTTCGTTCTCTCATGGAAAATAAGTTATATATATTTTAGTTTATACATGTTTGTTTGTATGTAAAAAGGCCCCGTGCATGTGTCTTTTATTTTATTCTTTTCTTTTAAAAGAATAATCAATGATATATATAAAAATATATATAATTTAAATTAAAATATAATTAATTTTTAATAATTTAATTTAAAATATTGTAATTCAATTTTTTAATTTGATGAATTAATATTTTAATTATGTTTTTGTAATTTTATAAATTAAAAATTAATATTAGTGTCTCTGATTTGTTTTAATAATATAAGATAAAATTTAATTAGATAAAATAAAGAAATATTCTTGTAAAAGAAATTATTAAATGATTTTTTTTTTCTATTACAATAAACAGTCAAGTGAAAAAAGGATCTAATACTAATGTGTACTATACAATACTAAGAAACAAATAATGAGTGACAAAGTTCAAGGATTTGAAAAAGAGAAACAGTGTAGGATAGAATTAGGTATTTGCTATTCCATGTTCTTAGTGAGCTCAAACATGAGAAGTTGCTTGTTAGAAAGATTGATGTCTTTCTTTCCTTTATTATACCTATTTTTTAAATATATTTAGGCTAAGATCATGACATGATTTTCATTTTATTTGTTTTCTACTTTAGTCCCCTTTGATATTCAGTGACAATACTTAAAGGTGCTATCAAATGATAGATATCCACAAATATGTATATAATCTCTATAAATATTTGTGTCTATTGGTCATTTGATAACATCTCTAGCTGTTAAATTACTATTTTTTAAGAATTTGACAGTTGTGATACTTTAAGATAATTTTTTATAAAAATGAAACAACTATGAAGATATTATTAATTTATCAAAAGTAATGATCATTTCCAAAAATACGTAAGAGTAATACAAAAATTATTAACCAAACAAATTATGATTTCATAATTTTCTTTTAACATATGTAGCTCAAGAGAAGATAAAGTTAGAGTAGATGTGAAGCATTCCAACTATACTTAAGGTAGTGCAAGAAAGAAATTGCATAAAAACCCCATCATTATAACCATTTTAAAAATAATTTACTACATAGTAATATTCTACTAGATTTTGGTATGAATTTTCTTAAATATTTATTATTTTCATGTTTATGATTACTTGTTAAGTATTTTCATACAACTATATAGGTCTAGCCAAAGCTACTAGGACTCTCATGTGCCTTGAGAAAAAATTCTATAAACTGATATGTTGGTATGTAAGGGTGTTAAGTGATATCCATTTGGTCGATTTCATTCACGAGGATTTCTTATAGTAATAGATTTTTTAAGGCACAATCCTCACATAAGGTACAATATAATATTGATTTTTTAAAGCATATTGATATACATGATTCTAAAAATAACTTTGTGGGCATGTTTAATGATGATTATAATAATTCTACATCTTCTTCTATAACAATTAGTACATTTTCACTTGATGAGATCTTTGTGAATGGTTATTATGATCCTTTATACGCTAGCGCTTATGTTTGCTACAGACCAATTAAGAAGTGTTCTTATTGATCTTACTTTTCAATTTAACATATACTCAAAAAATATTTAATAATTATTTTTATTAGCTATAATATGAGTATTTAATTGTTTTCCTTAAGATAGCTAATGGAATGACAATTGCGGCTAGGTGCTTCTTTATTTTACTTTTAGTAGTTTTTTTTAAAAGAAAATCAACTCTAAATATCATATATTTTTTTTACATCCTGATTAACATTGTTTTGTCCTGAATCACCTCTTCAACTTATCATCATTATTCGTCCCTTAATTAAATAAATAATCATTTATCTAATTAAGTCATCATCTCTTGTTAATTAAATAAATCAATTTTATTTAATTAATTTTGTAATCCCCCTTTAATTAAATAATACATTTTATTTAATTAAATCTCTAAGTCATTCTATTAAATTAAATCAATCTTTATCCAACATAATCCCTCTTTACTTAAATAAATCAAGATATTTATTTAATTTAATCTAAATCATTATTCCTCTATTTTTTATTTAAATTAATACAAAAATCTAAGTCAAAAGTCAAAATTAGCTAATCTCATTTAAATTAATCAAATCATGATCAATGATAATCCTAATCCTTTCAAATCCTCTAGATTTTTGCAGCTTGCGCATGAAGATCAAATTCAGGTGGTTATAAATCATCAATTTTCATTCCAGGCATCCAGAGTGGGAATATTCCTCAAATTTCCGTCTCCCGTAAAGGGACTTGTCGTTTTCAGCAAGGAATTTAGAATCACCCATATGCTGGCAGGCCATGTGCATGTGCTTCACCTTTCAACTCATTCTTCAAGCCATATTTTGAATTTGAATCTTCCCCCTCTTTGCACATTCTTCAAAATGTGCTTATTCCTCAACCATTCACATGATGATATGTGGCTTCTTCTCATTTGTTGAAAATTAATCCCACATTGCTCTATTTTGAACGTTCATCCCATGTTCCCTCTACATTCCTACTCAAATGAAAGAGCTCATCTCCTCATTTCATCATCTGTTTAGGCAAACACTTTCAATCAAAATACATAACAATTTATCATCAATTTTATCAAGAATGGTTAGGTTTTATGCGGGTTTTCTCGCTCCGGAGCGCCATCAGCATCAACAAAGTGGATCCTCTATTTATGCATATCGGCTTTTGCATCATTTAAGATTTAAGGAAAGGGCGGTACCATCAAATTGGCACCAATTTATAAGAGATTAGGGAGTTACATTGGCTTTGAGATAGATTTTGATATGTCTTTCCAGAAGTTTTTCATTTACCTTCATTTCTTCCTTTCATTTTCTATCTCTTTTTATAAATTCAAATTAATTTCTTGAGGAATCCTTATTCTTTCTTTCATTTGATCTCCTAATGTATTCATTTGTTGTGTTTTGCAGGTATCTGGATTAGGGTTCACATTTTGGCGCTAGAAAGAGGTCTTGAGTTACAAATATAACACATTTTTTATAAATTTTGTTGTGCTTTGACGGTTTTATTCGGTAATCCCCATTTTTTTACGGCGCTATATGATGCGCCCCTGTTGCAGGACTTGGAAATTACATCCTCTTGAATGTTCCATTCAAGCGGTCAAGATACCTAGCCGCCTTCGGAACTTTGCATCCCTCCATAACATTAGGCCTCATACAAAGTCTTTGAAACTCCTCAGTATAAGAATTCACATCTTGGTCTCTTTGTCTCAAGCTCTGTCTTTTATTGTGCAACTGAATCTCATAATCATCAGGCAAGTATGCTTCTCTCACTTTGGCAACCATTCCCTTCCAAGTAGATATAGGTTGCCTGCCTTCCTTTTCCCTCTCTGTCTGAATGAACTTCCACCATGTCAAGGCAGAACCTCTTGACCTTGACTTTACCACCTTCGCCTTCTGTGCTTCAGTGACTCTGTCACCCTCAAAATAGTTTTTCATTCCCTCTATCCAATCCATGACTAGATCAACTTCCATTTTCCCACTAAATAGTGGTATGCCTTCAAGTGCTTTTCCACTCAAAGCCTTCAATTCCTTCAAGAAAGGCTCTTCTTTCAAAACAAGGTCAGGTTCAGGGATCTTGTCTTCCTCTGCAACCTATTTCTTTGGTATCCTTCCTTCGAACTACACATCACTCATTACCTGCTCAACTTGGGCTATTCTTTCCCTGAGTACCATATTGTCTTCCTCCAATTCTTTTACCTTCTTCGCCAATTCTTCATTTGTCACCATGTTAGTAGAACCACTAGACTCAATCTCTGACATATAATATTCTATCCCAAATCTTTTGTTCCTCTGATAGGGAGGTTGGATGAATCAATCACTGATTCATGCTCTAGGTCTTGTTTGGAAGACCTATAAGGTCTCTCACTTCACCACTTCAACCTATAGGATCTTCTAATACTTTTGATCCCCTGGTCTAACTTTTCCAACCCCAACTACCAACACAATTCTTGCTACCAAGTCAAGACTTGGTGCAATCTTGTAACTCTCACCTTAGCCCTTAATTCACCCTAAAGGCTACAAACCTCAGAATTATTGAATTTAAATTTGCAGGGGTGTGGAGGTGCTTCAAAAGACTTCAATCCATCCTACTATGGTTCTTGAAATTCCACCTAACTCCATTTCTTGGTCGCTTTCACCAAACCCTCATTTACGTCTTAAAAAGGCTACTAGGCCTAGGAGCCCCAATTAGGCCTCCTTCTCTGAGAAAATAGGTTGGTTCTCTAAATCTTTCCAAAGAACCCTCAATCTTTCCTTGAGATTCTTAGTTCACATTAACACCTCTCAAATATTTTTGAGGTCTTGGGTCTTAACTGCCCGTACAAAGCCTTAACTTGAATATGGGCAATACTAGGGTTTTTCAGCCCTTTTCTAGTTTCTCTCAAACTGTCAAATCTTTCCCTGACCAGATGAATTGATGGAGTTTCCTCCTGGTTACCAGGTCTTGGCAAGACTCACAGCTGCCTTCTCCAAAAGGAAATTTGTCAAGAATTTGTCACCCCTGCAAATTATGTGCTCTACACTTAAGTCTTCCTAGTCGGGCACTTTCCCTCGCTCGCCTAAGGCAAGACTTCCATAGCAGCTCTTGTGTTTCAAAGAATCACAAGCCCTACCATATGTACGCACATGGATTCTAGTCACTTTATTCCCAAAGTTCCATTACAATTTGTATAGAAAGTGAACTAACACTCCATTCTCACAAAACTGCCTGGTTCAGACCAGCAATAGTATGGAAACCAAACTATTTACAAATAAAGCTTGAAATTGAATTAGAAAGCTATCTAAATGCCACAAAAAGCTTGAATAACCACTACACTACATCCTACACTAGTTACGATTACGATTTCAATCCATTAAAGCTGACACTTCAAGAAGCCAAAATTAGAAAATTATTACGAAAAAGCACCACTATTTTTTATTTAAAAATTTCAACCCATTCAAATGCTTCCAAGCCTAGGTATTATGGTTGGATGACCTTATATACCTTTTCTTTGATGATAACTAGGACCCTTGGGCGGACTTAGAACAACATTAATGCCGTTTACAACTTTTAGGCTAAGTGCGAGCAACATTGCCGAAATGCACAAATTGCCAAGATTTGTCTAGGAACTCATAAAGTTCAAGACTCTAAGCCAAACCTACCCTAACACACTCTCAAAAAAAACTTAGGGACTTTATATGATAGTCCTTATTCCCTTGGTGATTGGGTAGAACCACCTGCAAGCCAAAAATCACTAAGATCTTCCAAAATACCTTAAGGTGCTCCTGCACTAGCTATCTTCCAAACACTCCTGCAATTCTTTATACTCTCCTTCAATCTTTCTTACAAGCTATGGCTCAGATCTCCATTTATCATAAAACAATGATCTTGACTTTCTTCCTTTCTGGGCTATGACAACCTCCTATGGAATAGAAATGGCTCTTCTTCCACAACTTTTCAAACTAGACAAACTTCTCAGACCCATAAATGACTACTTCTTTTGACTGGAAGACATGATGAATAATGGGAAACCCTATGGCTCTTCTCAAACACAAAACCCATGAACCTATACTCCCAGTGAGCCTAACCAACACTGCTCTCATACCACATGAAGGAATGGGTAGGAAGGAGATAAACAAAA
>VDFB02052408.1:0-11168 GCA_007258455.2 Sequoia sempervirens
GCTCTTGCACTGAGGCAACAACTACACCATGTGAAGATGGCGAAAGGAGAAACAGTGATTGCCTACTTCATGAGAATCTCGGAGTTGAGAGATCAGCTCTCTACAATTGGTCATGTGGTTGATGATAAAGATCTAACGATGCTTGCTCTCAATGGTCTTCCATTATCATGGGAGTCCTACATTCAAGGAATTAGTGCAAGATCCAAACTTCCTAAGTTTGATCGCTTGAGGGCTGATTGCATTCAAGAGGAGTCAAGATTGGTAGCTAGAGGCGTTGGTCAAAGTTCATCTAATGAAGATATTCATGTTCTCACCTCCCAAGCTTCGAAGAACAAGGGAAAAGATGGAAAGAAAGGATTTTGCAAGAGGAATCGAGATAAAGGAAATGATGGTGCTCCCCCTTCCAAGAAAAAGAGAGATTTGTCCAAGATCCAATGCTTTAGGTGTGATAAGTTTGGCCACCTTGCTAAGAATTTTCCAACTAGACCTAAGCAGCAAGCCATTGTTGCAAATGTTGATGATGCTTCTCCGCATAAGGATTCATGTGAATATTTGTTCCACTCGGCATTGTCAAGTAGTGTACCTACTGACACCAGCACTTGGCTGATCGACAGTGGTGCTTCTCGACACATCACCAGTTTTAAGGAGCACTTATCAAGCTTGGTGGAGAGAGATTCATCCGAACAAATCATTATTGAAGATGATGCAAGCTACTCTGTGAAAGGAATTGGGACTTCTACTCTTCATTTGGATTCCGGCATCACACTTCAGTTGAGCAATGTTCTTTATGTTCCAGGAATCAAGCACAATCTCATTTCAATTTCAGCCCTAGAAGATAAAGGATATCAAGTTGCCTTCTCCAGAGGCAAAGTACTTGTGTGGATGGAAAATTCCAGCTGCAAGGATGCTCAAGTAATTGGAGTTAGACATGAAAGTCTCTACAAACTTTGTATGCGTCCACTGCAGGCATTAGTTCATGATTCTTCAAGTTTATGTGATCTTTGGCATCGAAGATTGGCTCACCTTCACTTCCGAGCCTTACCTATCATGGAGAAGATGGTGACGGGTCTTCCTAAGTTCAATCAGGAGCATGAAGGAACTTGCAAAGGTTGTGCATTAGGTAAGAATATAAAAGCTCCTTTCCATAGTAGAGAAAATAGATCTAAGTGCATTTTAGACCTTATTCATTCTGATTTATGTGGACCTATGTCTGTTCCGTCTTCGAGTGGATTCTTGTATTATGTTTTGTTTATTGATGACCACTCTAGAAAGACTTGGATTTATTTTTTGAAAACTAAAGAGTCTGAGGAAGTGTTAGGAAGGTTTAAGGAGTTCAAAGCCTTGGTAGAGAATCTTTCTGGTAAAAGAATCAAGGTCCTCAGATCAGATAATGGTGGAGAATACACCTTTGGCAGCTTTAGGGATTTTTGTATTGATGCAGGGATTAAGAGGGAGTTCTATGTCCCCTATAATCCTCAACAGAATGTTGTTGCAGAGAGAAAGAACAGGACGATCGTGGAAGCAGCAAAAGCCATGATCCATGACCAGGATCTACAAACCTTCTTATGGGCAGAAGCTTCTAGGACTATTGTATATGTTCAAAATAGAAGCCCTCACAAGGTCTTGGAAAATATGAATCCGGAAGAAGCCTTTACAGGGAAGAAACCCGAGGTTAGTCATTTGAGGATCTTTGGATGTCCTGTCTATGTTCATGTTCCAAAAGAGAAGAGAACTAAGTTGGAGTCTTCTGGCAAGAAGGGAATCTTTGTGGGCTACAGCGAGACATCAAAAGCCTACAGAATATACATCCCTGGACAAAAGTTGATCGAGATCAGTAGAGATGTCACATTTGAGGAAGATGTATTCAGGAGATCCAGGGGTAGTCATATGGAGATCGATAATGAAGTCACATCAAGATATGGAAGTTCACCATACTCCTAAGATTTAGAGGGAGACTTCAAAACTGAAAGAAGCTATTGATCCTGTTGAACCCTTGGAACCTACTGATGGGCCTACCGACATTGTAATTGGGAGAAAAAGACCCCTATGGGCCAAGCGTACTATGCAAGAGGCTAAAAGTTTTGCAGCTCTTAGAGGCACATTCAAAGAAAGTAAAAGCCCACATAAGTTCTCCAGTTATGTTGCCTTAATGAGTCAGATTATTGAATCTGAGCCTACCTATGTTGAGGAAGCATCTAGTCAACAAGTTTGGAGAGATGCTATGGCAGAGGAGTACCAATCAATTCTCAAGAATGATGTTTGGGACATTGTTCCTAGACCCGAGGGCAAATCTGTGGTATCTTCGAAATGGCAAATCTGTGGTATCTTTGAAATGGCTCTTCAAAATTAAGCACACTGCAGATGGGAGCATTGAGAAGTACAAGGCAAGATTCGTGGCTCGTGGGTTTTCACAGAAAGAGGGAGTTGATTATGACGAAACATTTGTTCCTATTGCTCGCTATACTTCTATCAAAACCATCATTGCCATTGTTGCATCTAGAGGATGGAAGATTCATCAAATGGACGTGAAGACAGCTTTTCTCAATGGTGTGATCGAGGAAGAAGTTTATATCGAGCAACCTGATGGATTTGAGGTTCATGGGAAGGAGTCTCATGTTTGCAAGCTGAAGAAGGCCTTGTATGGTCTTAAGCAGGCTCCTCGTGCATGGTACAAAAGGATTGATCAGTACTTGTCAAGTTTGGGCTTCTTGAAGAATGATGCTGACTCTAATCTCTACTTCAAGGTAATCAATGGTGAAGCATTAATTTTAGTCTTATATATTGATGATTTGATTCTAACTAGAGAAAATCACCTAATTCTCGAGTGTAAGAAGGAGTTGACTTCTAAATTTGAGATGAAGTACCTTGGGCTCATGCATTACTTCCTTGGATTAGAACTCTGGCAGAAACCAGATGAGATGATTCTAAGTCAAGGGAAGTACACCATTGATATACTTAAATTCGGTATGATGGATTGCAAAATCCATGTCTATACCTATAGACCAACCTACATAAGAATTGAAGGAAGTTGGAAGCTAGTTTAGGCAGTGGATCCTACTATGTATGCAGATAATAATCAGGTCCTTGATGTATCTAGTTAACACTAAGGCTAGATATATATATTATGTTATGCTGTGAGTGCACTCAGTCAGTTCATGTGTGAACCAAGACAGATACATCTTGTTGCAGCTAAACATATCTTGAGATACTTGCGTGGCACAGTTGGGTATGGATTGAGATACTCTTTAGATGCATACTTGGAGCTACATGGTTATACTGATTCTGATTGGGCAGGGTGTGTCACAGATCAGAAGAGCACCTCTAGTTATTGCTTTAGTTTGGGATCTGCTATGATTTCCTGGTGTAGCAGGAAGTAATCATCTGTAGCATTGAGTACAACAGAGGAAAAGTATATTGCAGCTTGTATGGCAGCTTAGGAAGCAGTATGGCTTCATAAGTTCCTTGTAGGATTGTTTGGACAATAAATGGAGCCTACTATCATTCATTGTGATAACCAAAGTTGCGTGAAGCTTTCTATCAATCCTATGTTTCATGACAGAACCAAGCATGTTGAGATCAAGTACCACTATGTTAGAGATATGGTACTACATAAATCTATACAGTTGAGGTATATCAGCACTGATGAGAAAATGGTAGACATTCTCACCAAGCCTCTCTCCAAAATCAAGTTTGTGTACTTTCGAGATAAGCTTGGTATGGTGGAGAATCCAACCTTAATTGAGAAAGAGTCTCAGTATCAGTGAGCCTATTTAATGAGTTCTTCTCTGTGAGAAAAGTTCGAGGTGAAATCCCTTGTTAATGCATTTATCTTTGTGAGAGATTTGAGGTGAGTGCCCTTGTTAATACATTTCTCTTTGAGAGAGATTTGAGGTGCAAGCCCTTGTTAATGCATTTCTCTTTGAGAGAGATTTGAGGTGCAAGCCCTTGTTAATGCATTTCTCTTTGAGATTTGAGGTAAAATCCCTTGTTTCCACCCTCTGAGAGAGTCATGGTGGATGTCATGTGTGTGACTCCATGACAACATCTTGTACTTGTGTTTCACCCTCTAGGAGAGCCATGGTGAAAGTCATGTTGAGGTGACAACATCACGCAAGTGATGAACACTTGTACACACCATAGCATGGTTGTAGCCATTATAGTTGATATCGTGTTGAGACGATATATGATATCATGATGAGGTGGTATTCTTCTTTTCACATTTGGTTGTAGCCAATGTGGTAGACATCATGTTGAGGTGATATGTCTTGTGCAGCTGGAAGTACTCTCCCTAGTTGAGAGGAAGTGTTGATGTTTATAGCAGCTTCGTACAATTTCTTCCAGCCTAGACCGCTTGAAGAAAACAATTAAATGTTAGCCTTCAGCTATTTAATTTTTTATGCAATTTTCTGAATGGACACTTCATTCGATAAATAATGTATTTAATGAAGAGATACAATTTAGTGAAGAGGCGCTTCATTAAATAACTTGTAATTATTGTTATCTTGGCCGACTTGATGCTTTGAAGGGATGCATCTGTTCTCTCACATTTGTATATATATTTGTTTGGTTGCTCATTGTTTATCATTCATTCATTAGCATTTTTCCAATTCATTCACAGTTTGAAGTTCTTCATATGCGACTTCATCCAAGAGCAGTCTGAGATTTGTGTAGAAGGCTGAGATATCTATTGGCGAATTATATCATTTAGTTCTGTATTTGCATCAGATTGTGGTATTGTGTGCTAGCCTTTCTATTGGCCTATTGTATGTGTATCATTCTTATTGAAGATTCAATAATATAAGAGATATTATTGGCTGGGTTTTTCTCCCTTAAGAGGAGGGTTTTCCTAGGGTATCTGCTATGTCTTGAGTTATTTTTGAATTAAATTCTATGCATGTCAATCTGATCTTTAAATTTAACACTTCCAAGTGAGATGTTTTTAACTAGTATCAAGTTTCTAGTGAACCTACTTTTTACTCAGCCATTCCTTAAAATGAATAGTTTGGTTATGAAGGATGTCTTGCTTTTTGATGATAAGTAGGTTAAAGAATGGAAAACACATGAAGTGTTTGTTAGTCATAAAACATATGTGCCACTCCCAAATTTGCCATAGCACTTTATTCATTTGGCAAAGCCATGTAGGAACAATTAGAAAGTAAAAGCATAAATTTGTTTTGAACACCTTGATTGTTGTTGAAACAGATGGTTACTAAATATACTCTGCAAGCTAAGAAACTTTCAGCTCAAGATGATTTTAGATGGAGAATTACAAGCAAGCTGAAACACATTTTTCATGCAAATGCTAATTGAAATTTTTATAAGATTAATTTTTACATTATAAGAGTGCACATTTACATTTGTAGACTAGAAATAGAAATCAAAAATTTGATGATCAAGTAGTGCTCTCCTTGAATGGCACTTGAAGTGTGCAAGCCCCTCTAAAAATAGACTTTGGGGTGCAAACCTCTCTATAGTACTAACATTGCATGTGATTTCAATGTCACGCATTGTGAGCCCTCTCACATTTATGGTTTTTAATACTTTATCTAGGCGATATGTACTAATTTTTAATGTGGTGGCATTATCCCTATCATCGATGTTACTGATTTATTATTGATACCATAGGTGCTGCAAATATGGATTGAGAAAGAATCAATGTCAAACTCCAAGCAACAATTGTTGGGTGTTGAGTTTGAAATTTTGTGACCAATTAAATCATCTTTCTTTTTAAGCTTTTTGTATGGCTCCTTTTTCCATGGATCTTCTTTTTTCAGATATTGTGTTATGGATGCATCCTGACGTACGCTAACCATTAACTCTATTTTTGTCCTTAGCTCCTTAAGCTTTCTATAAAAGAACCTATAGATGTTTTATTGGGTCTATCACTCTACCTTGTTTTCTAGGGAAGGGTCTGATCCACATTTGGCTCTGAATAAAAGTCAATGCCATTAAAATCTATGTGGCAGCCCAAGAAGCAATGTCAAAGCACACATGACAACCCAAATCAATAGTTTTTTATTTTTTAATGAAACCATGGGGCATTGTGGAAAGGAACGATTGCAATTACAACAGTCACCTTATGAGAACCTTAAAATGTTTATTATTTTGCATGTATTAGAGTTACACTAAAAATTTGAAAAAATCATCACAATAACTTCAAACAATTATATACCAAAAATTGTAGAAAATAATAAAATTTAGTCTGTGTTTCACTTTAAAATGACCAGCATAATCACTTTCAAAGTTTCAAACAATTAGAATTTTTCATAATGTTCGCTAAATTCCTTTCTATGCCAAGCTAGAATTTTCACAGTTTAATATCCTTTAATTCCTTTCTATTGTGAAGCCTGAGTGTTGAAAACTTGAAACTAAAAGTGTTGAGTTCTCACAGTTATAATTCAAGCCTACAAGTCTATGAACAATTTCACTTAAACAGCCTGCAAGCTTCAAAATTCACAATTATAATTGTGGAAATTCAAGCTTATAAGTCGCTTAAATTTGCGATCTGAACAAATTTTCAATAAAACGACCTACAGGCTTGAATTTTCAAAATTATAACTATGAAAATTCAAACCTACAAGTTGTTTAAACTTGTAATATCAACAAAATTTTAAAAATTCATATAATTTCCACATCCGACATTCTATTCATCTCTGAATCAGCATTTTCAAGCTTCAACATAGAAAGGATTTATCCATTATGGTCTCTTGGCTCCTTTAAAAATAAAAACACATTACATTTATTTTTTGTTTGAAATGGAGAATATTGGCACTAATTCATAGTAGAAATACAAAGTAAAGATGAAATCAAAAAAGTGAAAACATTAGTGATTTGTAATGAAGTACTCTACACATTTCCAAATAAATGTAGATTGGAATAAAGAAACCTTTTATGCAAAAAAAAAATAAAATTTATTTGTAAAACTTGGGATGCTAACTAGGGTATTATTGATTTTTTTATGTTGTCTCCCTTCTGCTAGATTTTATTTTTATTTTTCTAAAAGGAATATGGCTTCCAAAAATAGAAATGATGGCAAACAAAAAGGATCTTTGCTGGAAACATAGGACACCAAATCTAGTGCGAGGAGAAGTTATATGTATACACTACACTAAGAGTATGATCAAAGGCATAAATTGACTCAAAAATCACCTTGCACAAATCCCTTGTCAAGATGCTACGCCATATGCAATAACTAGTCTGAAGGTTGAGAAGGAGGTGAAAGCACTCATTACAACATATGACCAAAGGAAAGCAAAGAAAAAGAGAACAGAGGCAATGGCAGCCCTAGATCCAATTTTTAATTTTGCAGGGTCACAAGGAGATGTGGGTGGCTCTTCTTCCATTGGGCCATGGATATGAGGATCAAGATGTGTGGTTAGCCATAGTTCTAGCTTTTTTGTTCTTCATAACACTTTTGAATATGCAACCTTCTTTGGAAGGTACTACATGGAAGAGAGAATTGCAACATCAAATGAAGTTGGCACGCGCAAAATTTTGGTACTGCAACAATATTCCATTTAATGTTGTTTCAAGTCCTTATTGGAAGCAGTTGGTCAATGCATAGACTGTGGCAAGTAAAAGGTTTAAGGTCCCAAATCATCTTGAGTTGAGTGGGCCATTATTACAGGATGAAGTCCAAAACACACTCCTACCAATAGAAGAACAAAAAAATGAAATAAGAAAGCTACACCATTTTATCTAATGGATGGACAAATGGCAGGAATAGCCAAATAGGACACTTGTCAACTTTTTAGTGGTTTTAGGGGAGCAGCTAGACTTTTTAAAAGCAGTTGATACCTCTAATGAAATAAAAATGCAGAGACCTTGTGCAACATGCTGGATGAGGTGGTGATGGAGGCAGGAGTATAAAATGTTATTCAAATAATGACCAACATTGCAGCTGTATATGTGGCAACTGAAAGACTTCTAAAGACAAGACACACAACATTGTTTTGGAGCCCTTATGTTGTCCACTGTGTTGACTTATTCCTTGAGGACATAGGGAAACTAAGTTGGGTGAAGAATGTGGTTGAAGATGCAAGGAATATCACAAAGTACATCTATAACCACACATGGATCCTAAATCTTATGAGAGAGGCAAAGATCTTGTGTGATCAAGAGTCGTATGTTTTGCCACTAATTTCCTCACTTGCAAAATATAATGTCCAACCTTAAGCACATGTTGGTGATTGAAAGATGGTTAGAGAGTCCTTATTGTAAGAAGGTTGAAGCAAAAAGGGTCATGCAAACAAATTTTTATAATAGATTTGCCAAGGTTGTGGAAAAAATCATCAATGTAAATTTTCAAACTTTGATTTCTTTTTTTTAATTTCACTAAATTTATAAAATTTTGATATTTAGGTGTTAGAAACGTTGGTTAGGGTGGGGATTACAACCCCATAGGGTATCTATACAAGGCCATGGATAAGATCAAAAAGGCAATTTACCATTTGTATGGGTCAAATAAAACTAATACGAACCCATATGGCACATTGTTGATCGAAGGTAGAACTAAGAATTCCACCAACATATTCATGTTCTTGTGTACTATTTGAATCCCAAGTTTTTTCCTCCCCTACTTTAAAAGAAAATGCAAAGCTATTCTTGACCTCAACACATGTTTTGAGAGGTTGGTTGTTGATGATAACCTTCGAGGCCTCATACTTGATGACATACACAATTATAAGAAGGCCAAGGGAGCATTATTTCTTCAAATTTTTACATTTGTAAAAGAGCCGTTCTATAGCCAAGTGAAAAAACATATATGTTTAATTTTAATTTACTATTTACTTGAATTTTTAAGTTAACTAAAATATTTACTAAGTTATAAATGACAAATGTTATCTTTGCAACTTTGTGGTGACAAGATTATGGTGCCACAATGCCTAATCTTCAAAATCTTACCATCTGGATTTTATCCCAACCTTGTGCTTTTGGTTGTGAGTGTAATTGGAGTGTTTTTAGACTGTTCACACAAATAATCACAATAGGTTGACTCAAAAGAGCTTGAATGACCTTGTCTATATGTAGTACAACCTTTAGTTGCATGAAAAGAAAGTACAAGGGAAAGGTACACATGAAGTACTTGACCTTGATAACATTGATCCATATTCAAATTGGATTCCTAAGCTTGAGGATGTTTATGTGTATCCATTGTTAATCAATAATGAGTTAGCTAATTTGGAGAAGGAGGAAATTAGATGGGAAGTGAATGTGAGAACATAAGAGGAATTAGAACACAAGGATGGTGAGCCACCAGGAGTTGGTTTCTCACATACACAACTTGGTCCTATCACCATAGATGAGGCACCTTTTGAGGATTATTGTAGCTATACCATCCATTTATGCAACACCCACACAACAGTAATAGAATTTTTTGAGCTCTAGTCATAGAAGAAATTTACAATTTATAACATAGGAACAATGTTGCCAAACATAGACACACACACACACATATATATAGTTAGCATTAAATCCATGGCAATATATATTCAAAGACTATTCATAGTGAAATCCTATTGCAAATTAAGAGTGACATGGTGGGTATGCCCTAGCCATATGCCAACCTAAGAGGTTGTATACCACAACACTCTGTGTTGGCAGTCTATTCTTGCTTTCCCCAACCATGCCCTTGCCTCAACAAACACTTGCCCTCTTGTGGAATGGCAGAGCTTATAGGTGGTCTTGGCATGTTCACCCCTCCATGGCCCATCCCTTCCATCTAGTTTGAGTGGACTGTAAGTGGTATTTACACCCCTCCATGGCTCATCACTTTTCTAGGATTGGACGGACCGTAAGTGAACTGCACCACCGTCTTAGGCCATTTTCCTCCAAGGGGTATACAAACATTTTCAAGCACTCAAAGCATTAGTACACAGAAATAGATGCAAACACTGACAATTATCAATTATGTGCATATATATATCTATGAACATATATTAGTATGCTAAAGGAATGCACAAAGTAATATATGTAAATAATCAATGCCTATGTATTATTACTATGCAAAGCATAGAATCAGGTGATTATAAGTAGACCAGCTATACATCCATATATATGAAATCAGACAGCTTACTGAAACAACCCGTAATCATAAATATACATGAGGCTGATTATACAAAAACATAGATATTAGATCTCTACTCTAAGAATTAGATCGATTGCACAGAAAGGGATTAGCAAATGCAGTTATAGTAAGTCAATTCTTTGTAGCATATAATTCCATCTTATTAGCTAGGGCAGAGATACACCTGGTATGGCTGTGGGGATCTCAAAGTTTCTTCTTTTGCTTTTCTTTTTGATTCCTTTTACTGTGGTATGGAATTTCTTTTATACCCTTGATTTCTTTGAAGGACGCATCCCTCCACTTAGTATATATGTTGTAAGAGACGCCTCTCTTTGTTAGTGTCGCTCAAGAGTAAAACCATACGTGATAAAATAATGCTGATTGAATTTTAATAAATTGCTTGTCTAATGATATCGACTTTCTGTCTCATATAAGCACTTGGTTAATCCACCTTGACTTCTCCCATGTAAAGGAATTAAGTTAGGCTTGCATGAGGGGACATGACAGTCCTCTCCTCTCAATTTTCTTGCCTTGAATGGACTCATCTTGATGGACATGTGATGAGTAGTGTTGTAGCAATACTCTCCAAGATGTAGCCACTTTACCCATGTATTTTGTTGCCCAGTGACGTAATTTTTCAAATATCCTTCCACCCACTTGGTCACAATCTTTGTCTATCCATCTATTTGGGGGTGGTGACTTGTGCTAGGAGTGATGTCCATTCCTACCAATCAGAATAGTTCTTTCTAGAATTGCTTAAGGAAACAACTATCTCGATCACTAATGATATTCGTAGGGAGACCGTGTAGTCTAAAGATCTCCTTAAAAAACACTTTTGCTACTTGGGGAGCCCAGTATTCTATGGATATGGCGATGAAGTGGGAATATTTGGTGAGCTGATCCACAATCACATAGACATAATCCTTCCCTTGAACTTTGGGGAGACCGTGATGAAGTCCATGGAGATACTCTCCCATTTTTGGTTTGGAATTGGAAAAGGGTTGTAGGAGACCTATTGGGTTGTTTTGCTCTATTTTATTCCTTTAATAGGTCATACATTCTTGTACATGTCATACTCCTTTGCTGATTGTATTTGTTATTT
>VDFB02052409.1:0-10546 GCA_007258455.2 Sequoia sempervirens
AAAAAGACGTGTTCTCATGGACTGCAATGATTGCAGGATATGCACGCAACAGATTTGTTGAAGAAGCTCTAGAAACTTTCAAACAAATGCAATTGGCAGGTGTAAAGCCAAATTCCACAACCTTTGCCACCATCCTCTCTGCCTGTGCCAAAATGGGAGCTCTGGAACAGGGCATGGACATCCATCAAAGCATAAAGGATACAAGAATTTTGTCAGATGTTGTAGTTGCAACTGCCTTGATAGACATGTACGCAAAATGTGGAAGCATTGACAAGGCACGTGAACTGTTTGACAAATCGCCTCAAAGAAATCTGGTTTCATGGAATGCCATGATTGCGGGATATGCACAAAATGGGTTTGGTGAGAAGGCTTTAGAAACTTTCAAGCAAATGCAATTGGCAGGTGTAAAGCCAAATTCTACAACCTTTGCCAGCATCCTCTCTGCCTGTGCCAAAATGGGAGCTTTAGAACAGGGTATGGACATCCATCAAAGCATAAAGAAAAGAGAAATATTGTCAGATGTTGTAGTTGCAACTGCCCTGGTATACATGTATTCAAAATGTGGAAGCATTGACAAGGCACGTGAACTGTTTGACAGAATGCCTCAAAGGAATATGGTCACGTGGAATGCCATGATTGCAGGATACGCACAAAACGGAATTGTTGAAAAGGCTTTAGAAACTTTCAAGCAAATGCAATTGGCAGCTGTAAAGCCAAATTCCACAACCTTTGCTAGCATCTTTCATGCCTGTGCCGAAATGGGAGCTTTAGAACAGGGTTTGGACATCCATCAAAGCATAAAGGATAAAGAAATATTGACAGACGTTGTAGTTGCAACTGCCCTGGTAGACATGTATGCAAAATGTGGAAGCATAGACAAGGCACGTGAACTGTTTGATAGAATGCCTCAAAAAAGTTTGATCTCATGGAATGCCATGATTGCAGGATATACTCAAACTGGATTTGTTGAAAAGGCATTAGAAACTTTCAAGCGAATGCAATTGACAGGTATAAAGCCAAATTCTACAACCTTTGCCAGCATCCTCCCTGCCTGTGCCAAAATGGGAGCTTTGGAACAGGGTATGGACATCCATCGAAGCATAAGGGATAGAAGGATTTTGTCAGATGTTGTAGTTGAAACTGCCCTGGTTGACATGTATGCAAAATGTGGAAGCATTGACAAAGCACATGAACTGTTTGACAAGATGCCTCAAAGAAATGTGATCTCATGGAATGCCATGATTGAAGGATATGCACAACATGGATTTGTTGAAAAGGCTTTAGAAACTTTCAAGCAAATGCGATTGGCAGGTGTAAAGCCAAATTCCACAACCTTTGCCAGCATCTTTCATGCCTGTGCTGAAATGGGAGCTTTGGAAGAGGGCATGGTCATCCATCGAAGCATAAAGGATAGAAGAATTTTATCAGATGTTGTAGTTGCTACTGCCCTGGTTGACATGTATGCAAAATGTGGAAGCATAGACAAGGCGTTTCAATTGTTTGACAGAATACCTCAAAGAAATGTGGTTTCATGGACTGCAATGGTTGCAGGGTATGTGCAAAATGGATTTGTTGAAAAAGCTTTAGAAACTTTCAAGCAAATGAAATTGGCAGGTGTAAAGCCAAATTCCGCAACCTTTGCCAGCATCCTCCCTGCCTGTGCTAAAATGGGAGCTTTGGAACAGGGTGTGGATATCCATCAAAGCATAATGGTTGGGGGATTTTATTCAGATATTATAGTTGGAAACGCTCTGGTAGACATGTATGCAAAATGTGGAAGCATAGAAAATGCACGCAAACTGTTTGGCAGAATGCCTCAAAGAGATGCCATCTCATGGAAAGCAATGATTGCAGGATATGCACAAAATGGATTTTTCAAGGATGCTCTCAAAATCTTTGAATTAATGAAGCACTCTGGATCATATCCTGACGTTGTAAGCTTTGCTTGTGTTCTATGTGCATGTAGCCATGCAGGTTTAGTGAAAGAGGGCTGTAGATATTTCAATCACATGAGTGACCCTTATTGCATTACACCCACAGTTGATCATTATGTGTGCATGGTTGATCTTCTTGCCCGTGCTGGTTATCTTGAGGACACCTTAAACTTTGTCATTAAGATGCCAATTAAACCTGTAGTGGTTGTGTGGATGTGTTTTCTTGGTGCCTGTAGATCACATATGAATATAGGCTTAGGAATATTTACTGCGATGCTGCTTTTTGATTTGGATCCTAAAAATGCTACAACTTATGTTCTTCTCTCAAACATCTATGCGGAAGTGGGAAGGTGGGGTGAGGCTCAAATGGTAAGGAGATTGATGAAAGATAGAGGAATTCAAAAGATCCCTGGATGTAGTTGGATTGAAAGCAATAAAGTGGTACATGCTTTTTGTGTAGGAGACATATCACATCCATAGACATAGGAGATCAATTCAAAGTTGGAGAAATTGCCTTAGGAGAAGAAGGCAGCAGGGTATTTTCCAGATTCAAAGATATTTCCTCGATGTGGAAGAGAAGGAAAAAGAACTTTCTCTGCTACCATAGTGAAAAGTTAGCAATTGCTTTTGGTTTGTTAAACATGCCTCCTGGAACAACTATTTACTGCAATAAAAGATGTGGTTGGATTGAAAGCAATAAAGTGGTACATGCTTTTTGTATAGGAGACATATCACATCTATAGACATAAGAGTTCTATGCGAAGTTGGAGAAATTGCCTTGGGTGGGAGGCAGCAGGGTATTTTCCAGATTCAAGGATATTTACTTAATAATGTGGAAGAGGAGGAAAAAAAACTTTCTCTGCCACCATAGTGAAAAGTTAGCTACTGCATTTGGTTTGTTAAACATGCCTCCTGGAACAACTATTTACTGCAATAGGATAGCTTTTGGATTCATGGACTATAGAAAACTCATCCCTACAACTATTTACTGATTGTCACACTGCAAATTTTTTTATCTCCAAGATAGTTGCAAGAGAAATTATTGTGAGAGATGTGAACGGTTCCCATCATTTTAAACAGGGACAATGTTCATGGAGAGATTATTGGTGATGCCAAGTGAAGCAATCTGAAAAATAGGCTTTCACTATAGTAATGTGCACCATGTTAACAAAACCTGCACTGATAATGAAGGGACAAGGCTTTATTTTCAGTCTTCAGAAAGTTTTGTTTTGTTTTGAACAGTTGGCAATCTAGACCAAATTGTTGTGAGAGATGCAAACTGTTTCCATCATTTTAAACAGGGACAATGGTTCTGCGGAGACTATTGGTGATGATAAACAAAGCGATCTGAAAATTAGGCTTTCATTATATTAAGTCAGACCTGCAGTAATAATGAGGGGAAAAAGTTTTATTTTCAGTTTCTAGAAAGCTTTTTCTGCTTTCTTTTCAGCATTTGGCAATCTAGACCATGCTGTTTGCTGTGTGAAATTAAATGCATAGAGTACATTGCAGATCACTGCTTATATACACTGTTGGGATATCTATCAAAGGCCTGTTTTATGATAATATGGATGTATCATTGAATTGCTTTCATGAAGCTTTGCATAATTATGAATTGAAAATTTAGAGGAGGAGGTGGAGAGTAGGGGAAAAGCTAAACATGAGGAACACTTCAATTTGATGCTATGAAAAAAATGCCTAGGATATTGTGCTTCCTTGTAGTGGATTTGCCAAGGATTCTATAGAATTTATAGAAGATCATTTCTTAAAGTATATCCTAGTTAAATTGACTACTTTATTCACTTGTAGCAAGCTTAATAAATAATAGTAAAGGTTAAATTCTATTTGATAAGATAAGAATTGAATAATTTTGCATTAGTTGCATATCTAGCAAATGGTGAAGACTAAATTCCATATGCCACATCTAATTCTTGTGTACAATCCTTAATCCCAACTACATTAAGAATCGTGAATTTCCATACTTGTTTCATATCAAAATTTTATAATATGGGATTTTTATTTATAATGCTCAAAGACTTAAAGAGTCATGTGGCTAACAATTTTCATTTACTTGATTTTAAAATATTGGATTGTTATCATAAGCATATATATTTGTATACAACAAAGGTAGGAACCATAATTTTTTGAAAGAATCTAGAATGATTAACTTTAATTCTTTATCTCATGCAATTGCGTTGACAACTTTATGGTTATAAGGGAACATATGCTTCTAAGTCCTTTCAATGAGTGTATTCAATATCAACAATAGGGTTTGAAGAACAATAGTGTGTCCCACTTCTAGGCTAACTTTGTTTTTTTCTTGAAATCATGTTTGTATTAAAAATACATAGGGTTTGATCTAAGGGAGTTAGATTGAACCTCAATCTCAAGGGGCAAGATCAAACCATCGTATGCTTAAATCAAACCCCTAATGGAGTTTCTTCAACTTGTATCAAAATGTTGAAAAAAGCAATTTTGCTTTATCTTTTAGGGAACAAATGAAATCATATTAAGACATCACATTGTATGTATGCAACCCTTAGTGCCATCTTTATAAAAGATATAATATGTAATATTTTTTAAAATTATAATATATATAATCAACATAGGCCCATTACAAAAAATAATGACCTTTATTCAAGACACTAGGAAAAATAATAAACCACTCCACATGAATGTTGACCTATAAGGATATGGCCCATTTAAATCTACTACAAATTTAGGGCGTTGCATGACATACTACGTAGTTTCATCAATAATAACCTCATTGTAGTTAGCACCCTTAATCCAAATGGCATATCATGACTCCACATTAGCAATACCACATGGTTTGATCTATATGATAGTTATGAAAAATTATGATAGTTGCAATGAGAATATGAACCATCCCTTTCCAATGGACACGTCATATTCCTCTCTTGTATAAATATATACATAGCCATACTTTTAAAGGATAAATAGTGGATTAAACAATAAGGAGGACCATACATTCATTCTCATAGACAAATGTACAAAACTAAGAATGATACAATCTTGTTGTTATATCTCTAGAACTATTTGTTCTTTATTTTTGTTGTTCAATGCTCTTTGCATATGTTTTGAAATTCATATCATATATAAATCTTCCATACTTATACCCTAATTGAGTCTCTTTAACAAGGTTGACCATTAGGCTTTACACTAGCCTCCCAGATCATTGGTACTAGAGCACCAAATCACTTTGTATTACTTATAAGTAACTCCAATATTGCTCAATGAGTAACTAAATAACCATTTGTATTTGTATGCCCACTCACATGAGATTTTTGAGTATAAGAAATTAGGGCTCAAAACACCTAACCCTTCATCATACCTTCCTTCACATTCTCAAATGGGAGACAAAATATTAGTCATTCCAACACCAAGGATGTTCCAAAAGATGATATAAGATGCTTTGTAAAGACAATGAAAAGAATTATAAGAATGACATGCATATGAAAAAGTGGGTAGTGTGGACCAATTTTCTCAACTTTTTCAACAAGTTCAAAATCCTACCGATTCTCAACAGTCATTTGATGGTCATACACTATATAAGCTAAAAGTAAATCTAGGCATCCCCGTGTTTGAAGGAAATATTGATGTAGATGCCCTAGATAAATAGGTTAACCAAATATATTCATATTATGCGATGCAAATTTTTAATCAAGAAAATCATATTTTCTCTTTTAAAATTTTCACTCGAGCATTAAAGAAATGGTGGGATAAATATTTTACAAATCACAAGGATGATATAGAAGTATGCATAAACACTATGTGATGGTTTTTTATCCCTCAAAGAAACCTTCTACATTGTAGGAAACTATGATGACTAGTACATCAAGTTTTCTCGATTGCACCAACATTGATATCAAACAATACATGAATATACATACATATTTTATATTGTAGTTTCAAAATTAGGAATCCAAGATTTAGAACATAACCTTGTTTTGAAGTACTAGACAAGTTTGATACCCAATATTTAATATAATATGGGCTTGTTGTAGATCTCTTCCATTGGAGAAGCCTCTAGGTTTGCTTAAAAATTAGAAGCAAAGGTGAAGTTCAAGAGAAATACAAAAGATTCAAATTCTTGTAATAAGTCGCAGTCTAAGCTCCCAAATCCAAATTCTTAACCAAGGAATGATCATCAACTCCATTCATAGAAGAACCTACAACCACAACATAACTAGAGAAAGTCTTTAGTCCAAGACTAATGCGTGTTGTATAATTCACAACCCCAACACTCATTGCATAGAACAATGCCACTCTAGGAAGACTTTTCTTGCATAGATTGAGACATAAGGTACTTGAACTACCACAATATATGATAGAGATAAGAAAATAATGGAGACCAAGTCTAGTGCCATGGTAGGAACCACAAATATCTCTACTTCCCTTGTAGACACTAATGAATGAAAAAGATTGTTTCACTCTTAGATTGGATCAATAGACAACCCATACATTTCGTAGTTGACAATGGAAGTCAACATAACCCTATTTCTCTTGAAGTAGTTTAGAGATTGAGCTTGGCACTATTGCATCACCCACAACCATATTTTATTGGATATTTTAGTGCAAGTTCTAATAAATGCATCACTTAGTAGTGTAACTAGTGTTTAATGTCAAAACTTTCCAAGATATAGTCATTTGTCATGTCACACCATTAAAGGTTATGTGATGTTACATTTGGCCAACCATATTGTTATCATCAACATGAAGTATATGAAGCAAATACAAGAAATGTAGTTATAGATGTTGGTGGTAGAAGGTGCCATATACTAGAGGTAGTTTCAAGATTGAATTACTCATTACTATTAAGAAGTGCAATAGGAAGCTAGGTTTTAGAAAGAAATTTGTGCTTCTAGTGTGAGATTTGAATTAGAGAATATCCTTATGGAAACAAAAAATTCCATAAATATTATTGTATCATCGACAGAAACAACATAGTTGAACCATAAGCTAGCAAAGTATAAGGATACTTTCCAACCACTAGAAGGAGTCCCTATAGATGGTGTGGTAAGGCATAACATTGATTTGATTCCTAGGCTACATTTGCTTAATGCTTCTCTATACCGTAGATCATTTTTAGAGAATGAGAGGATCAAATAATATATCCATGAAATTATGGAGAAAAGGACATATCAGACTGATCTCATCACCTTGTAATAGCCCAATCGTTCTAGCACAAGAGAAATATGGAACATGGTATTAAATTTATGGTAGTGCAAATGTGCACAAATTACACCATTATTGCACAACAAAAATCATAAAATAATATATTGATTTCTTTGGGAGTCTCACATTAACTTTTACATTGCATTACATTTTCTTATAAAGCCTTTCCTAACTTTCTTACTTGACTCAACAACTACTCATAAGAAAACTACTAGCAAAACATTATTATTTACTAAAAAACATGTATTTCTAACATACTAGTATTTATTTATTTAATATTATACTAACTATAATAAAGAGATAAAATATAAAATCCAACATTCCCCTCCACCCTTCCCCACCCTTATTACATTAATTTGAACAAATGATAGAAAATTGTATGGATTAAACATAGTAACACATCTAGAAATTTGATGCACCATCACCAAATCTCCTCACTCACTCATAACACACCAAATTGGTCATGCCAACGGATATACAAACTATCCTCCAATACTTATGAATCAATATATACTCAACTATTTACAAGTACACCTCTTCTCTTGTGAATCGAAACATACTCAACTTTACACAATCATACCACTTTGCATGTGAATTTTAACATATTCAACTATCTGCAATGCAACAATACTAACTAGCTATGAATCAATAAGTACTCAACTATTTACAACAACTTAACACTTATTTTTTCTATGGTTTGAGACATACTTAACTATCCACTAGTAATACCTTTAGGTCTATGGATTGATATATACTCAAATGTCTATAAATATACACCTCTGAGTCTATGAATAAAGTATTATCCATAAATATAAATTATCAAGTTTGTGGATTGAGAAATACCCAATATCCATAAATACAACACATGAAACTATTAAGCCCCCTTGCTCCATGAAGGGATAAATGTACAACTATTGTTTCTCATGCAAATTACCATACCTAAGTGAGAAGCTAGCTCAAGATGAGAAGATTCCTCAAACCTCTAGTGCCTCTAGCCTTCTCCTTGACTTGCTTAGTCCTTACTTACTAGATGAAGCAATATATTCTCTTAGAACTTTGAAAGTCATATCAAGTGTAGCATAGATGGCATCGAAAGTACAAGCATTATATGTTGCCATGTTTAAATATGGGAAACAATATACATTGATTTCAATTGATAATTCATCCTTTTACACAATCAACTTCAATGCAAAATATGTTTTAAAGTGACAAAAATACAAACCCTATACCTCCAATAAAAACAAGTTCAAACTATAAATATCTCAAAAATTCCACTACACCTTTATTTCCCCAATTACAACAAAACCAACTCTATTCCTTTTTCCATTAATAAAACCCTTAATTTAGACTTTGCATCTATGTTTTTCAACAAACTCCTATAACACATTCTTTTATGTTTAGGAAATTCAACCACTTCCCCCTTTGATAAAACCTTTGCCTCAAAGACATTCACATATTTTTGTAAACTATAAAGCCACTTCAACAATATTAAAACATATAGATAATGAAAACCCTAAACCCTAAACTTTACCAAATGAAACCACCAATATTAGTCACAAACCACTAACTTCTCCATACACTCAAATTTCTATGCAACCATTTTCCAATCCAACCACATCTATGCCCTAACAAACACAACTCTCCATGAATGTCATCAAAATCTAATTTAAAATAATACAACCACGAAAATTATTAAATCCAACATTATCATATTATCTTTGACTCCAAAAAAATTATTTGGTACATGCTGATAGGATAAAATTGCTCTTGACAATTAGTACTACCTTTGATGATCCAAACAAATAGTTTGTAGTTGCAATCAAATCAGAGATAAAAAACACTTATTGTATCAATATTTGATCTTGATTAGTGCCATAAGTTGGTGAATAGAGCAACCAATTCCATTAGATCATGACAAGCAATTACCTAGCCCACATGTACTAAACTATTCTTCCAAACTATTGTTATCAACACAATGACTAATAGGAGACACCAAGTTCTAAAATAGGGATAGGGGTTAAGCCCCTTTTGGCTCAACACCCATCAACTGATGATTAGCAATTGTCAATGGGACCTATCAGTGGTGTACAAAATTGTTGCCATGTTTGGTGTAGTCTACGTAGCATAGGGACGGGCTCTATAGACTCCCCCTTGATTTTAATATTTTTTTTCAAGCACATGATAATTTTTTGTCTCTCTACAAACTTCAATGACCATACAATTGTATGGATAGGGTAGGGGCATTTTCTAAAAAAATCATAGTGGCTAAAATAAGCCAAATTTTATGTCAATCTTTATTTTTCAGGCCTCTTGAATACAATGGTGAGGTTTATTTTGTCTCAAAATCAAAAAAATCTACAAACTCCAAATCTATAAAAAAAAACCTAAACAAAACCCTCATACATTAAATATCTTTATTCTTTTCCTACAAAACATGGATTCAACTATGCACAAAACCCACTTCATCCAAGTGTTAACAAATAATAGGAGATCTCCTCCCACAACCTAAAAACTAAGCCCTAATACCAAATGAAAAGAAATTTGCAGCCATATAAAACTATTTCTACATAACCCCAAGAGAGAGAATCATTCAAACAAGTATTCAAAATCCATATGCAAGAGAATAAACATACTATCAACATGACACAAGATATACCTTGGGAAAACCCTCAAGAGTGAAAAGCATAGCTTCCAAAAAATCCACACTCAATGTATTATCTCATGAACAAATATTACAATACATTTGCAAAGTCTCCATGTATACCTTTGATGCATTAAGTTCTCTACATGCACTTCATGTGAACAAGAAAACACAAATCATGTAACCACACATCATAATCAATACTTCCTCTCCTCACATGTGCAACCTACAATAGATGCTCAAACTAGCCTTGGCTAGAATAGCTCACAAGCCAACCCCAACAACTATGCATATGTTTGCTTTTATAGAAATAATCTCATACAAAACCATTAAGTGGTAATACATAAACCATATGAATAAAACTATGAGCTTACAAAATCATTTCCCCACTCATTAAGTTTTTGGTACTAAGTTTTCCCAATATTAAATACTTTTCCAATGTGCATATCCACATTACATATTTATCCCAATGTTACATATAACACATAAAGTGGCCTTAAGAATATCTAACCCATGTGATGCACATATCCCTAGATCTTGTAGGCACACCACAAATAATATTAATTTTACATTATAACATTATGCAAGGTGAACAACACAAATTTTCCAACAAAAATATGATTCTTTATTAGCAAATATTATTTCTAACATACAAGCATTTATTTATTTAATGCTATACTAACTATACTATAGAGATGTGACATAAAATCCCATTATGCCCCTTATTACATTAATTTAAACAACAAATAGAACACAACATGAACTAAACATAGTA
>VDFB02052412.1:0-12954 GCA_007258455.2 Sequoia sempervirens
CCTACCCTACCCTACCTTCCCCAGTCATCCAAAGGAGTGCCAAAAATGTATACCTTGGAATTCCTACTGCTCTAAGAGTGTAAAACAACTAAGAAACATGAATAACAAAATACCAAGGACACCTCAAGATTAGCCAAAAGAGTGGTTCAACGAAAACGAATGCAAATAAAATGAAACACAGATATTTTTACCTCCTTTGTTGTTGATACCTCTTTGATTGGCCCTTGCTTGGATTGGTTGTGTGCTCCTTAGATGATTGTTTGAATGTCTACATGCAAGATTCAATATGCAAGATGATGAGCAAAGATGGCTAAATGATTAAAAAGGCTTGAGGATTCAAATGGACAGCATGTAGTTATGAGAGTGCAAAGTGTTCTAAAAATGCCCTTGAGAAGGGGGTATTTATAGGAGATTTTGAATTCTCTAGAGAATTCAATGGTCAAGATTGCTCCAACAAGGCCAAGATGAAGGGCTATGGTGGGTTGAGAACCCACAAGCCCTCACATCTTGACATGTGGAGGGTGAAATGGACAAGAGGATATGAGGTGGAGATGAGTTGTCAAAAAGGTACATGGGGTGGAAAAGGACATGCACCTTGGGGGATGAGAGGATTTCCACAAAAAGGGATTTCTTGTCCCCAAGTGGGAGTGAAAGGGACTTTTGAGGAATTTTAGAATTCCTCAAAAATCTACGTAGGAAAAGGAAAGGTGGTTGGGGATATAAATGTGAATTAAAATTCACATTCATGGGATGATCTAGAGGATAAAGGTGGGCTCCAAAAGGTGGGACTTGGTCACCTGTGGAAGTGTGACAAGTACAAGGTTCTAGAAGCCTTGGAAGAATGGAATGTGAATTAAAATTCACATATAAAGAGGGAATCTAGGAAGAATAAAAAAATTAAAAATTCCTTGGAGAATGATTAGGCAATTAATCATTAATTAGAGGATAATTAAGGGCTAATTAAGTTAAAAGTCAATTTTGCAAAGTTGGAGGATGTGACACATCTAATCAAAGAGTTAGGCATGTGCACATCTTTAATAAGATTAGGAAATGGATTAGATGAAAATGACATGTGAGGAATTAAATAAATATAATATTTATTTAATTTATTTGATGAAAAGAGAGTTAAGGAGGGTAAGGTATTTAATTATTAATTAAATACCTTAGGGATTTAGCAGAATTAAAGATATTAATTAAATAATAGTAATATTATTTAATTAACTCGGATAAGAGGATATTTAGATGAAAAGTGATAAATTTGGATAAATTAAGTGTCCAAATTTGGATGTCTACATTTTGCCCCTCTTTGAGATGGTGTTACGGAGTAGCATCATTTCAAAGAATATTAAAATATAGAACCTAGAAGAAGATGGTTAGATTGGAAAAGATGCCCCAGTCATCCAAAGGAGTGACTGGGAAGGGAAAAAGAAAATGATGGAAATTAGGGATGAATGTATACCTTGGAATTCCAACTGCTGAAGGGCATTTCCAACACTTTTGATTTGAGCAACTACATGCTGCCCATTTGTCTTCTCAACACTTTGCACTTTCATAACTACATGATGTCCATTTGAATCCCTATTTAGCCCCTAATTATCCTCTAATTACTAATTAAATCCGTTGCACCCCCACCTCCTTCTTTGCCCCCCACCCCAAAAATAAATTAATAATGACTTTTTAATAATGTAAAGGTACATTTCATAAGGTACATTCCTATCCGTGATCCTTTTTTCATCAAATAAATTAAATAAATAGATAAGGATAAAGGGGCACCTATCTCCAGGGATAGGAAAAAGGTACATTTCATATCTAATTCCACACATTCTGTAAAGGTATACCCTTGATCAATCCCTACTCTTTCATCTTTCCCCTCATCATCTTCCTTCCTAGTCACTTCTTTGAATGACTGGGGCATCTTTTTCAATCTAACCATCTTCTTCTAGGTTCTATATTTTAATATTTTTTGAAATGATGCTACTTCGTAACACCATCTCAAAGAGGGGCAAAATGTAGACATCCAAATTTGGACACTTAATTTATCCAAATTTATCATTTTTCGTCTAAACATCCTCTTATCCGAGTTAATTAAGTAATATTAGTATTATTTAATTAATATCTTTAATTACGCCAAATCCTAAAGTATTTAATTAATAATTAAATACTTTACCCTCCTAATCCTCTTTTTTTCAAATAAATTAAATAAATATTATATTTATTTAATTCCTCACATGTCATTTTCATTAATCCTAATCCATCTCCTAATTTCTTCATTAGGGATGTGCACATGCCTAATCCTTGATTAGGATGTGTCACATCCTCCAACTTTTACAAGTTGGCTTTTAATCCTCATTTATCTTCTAATTACTAATTAATTAAGCCTAATCATCCTCCAATAAATTTTTAATTCATTTTTATTCTTCCTAGATTCCCCTTTTTTATAGAGGAATTTTGAATTCTCTAGAGAAATTTTGAATTCTCTAGAAAATTCAAGGGTCAAGATTGATCCAACAAGGTCAAGATGAAGGGCTATGGTAGGTTGAGAACCCACAAGCCCTCACATCTTGACATGTGGAGGGTGAAGTGGACAAGAGGATATGAGGTGGAGATGAGTTGTCAAAAAGGTACATGAGGTGGAAAAGGACATGCACCTTGGGGGATGAGAGGATTTCCACAAAAAGGGATTTCTTGTCCCCAAGTGGGAGTGAAAGGGACATTTGAGGAATTTTGGAATTCCTCAAAAATCTACATGGGAAAGTGAAAGGTGGTTGGGGATATAAATGTGAATTAAAAATTCACACTCATAGGATGATCTAGAGGATAAAATGTGGGCTCCAAAAAGGTGGGACTTGTTCACATGTGGAGATTGTGACAAGTCCAAGGTTCTAGAAGCCTTGGAAGAATGGAATGTGAATTAAAAATTCACATATAAAGGAGGGGAATCTAGGAAGAATAAAAGGAATTAAAAATTCCTTGGAGAATGATTAGGCTCAATTAATTAGTAATTAGAAGATAAATGAGGATTAGAAGCCAACTTGCAAAAGTTGGAGGATGTGACACATCCTAATCAAGGATTAGGCATGTGCACATCCTTAATGAAGAGATTAGGAAATGGATTAGGATTAGATGAAAATGACATGTGAGGAATTAAATAAATGTAATATTTATTTAATTTATTTGATGAAAGGAGGATTAAAAAAGGGTAAGGTATTTAATTATTAATTAAATACCTTACGGATTTGGCAGAATTAAAGATATTAATTAAATAATACTAATATTACTTAATTAACTCGGATAAGAGAATGTTTAGACAAAAAATGATAAATTTGGATAAATTAAGTGTCCAAATTTGGATGTCTACAAAGACAGAGGATGTGCAACCTCAAGAGTAATATCCAAAGAGGATGTGTGATAAAAAAGGAGAGAGAACCCCTCAACATGTCCTCTAAATTTATAGAATAATAATGATAAACCAAATCAGATATACCTATCATGAAACCATCCTACAAAGATAAATCTGGAAAAAAGACATCTTGCTCATCTAAAGTCTTGGAAACCAAGTCAACCCTCAAGTTTGAACAAGCAAGAGATGAGAGAACCTCATCAAAGGGTTGATGAATAGTGAGGTTCATGAAACCACCAAAACTACCATGTGAACAATTACCCACACTAGATCTAGGAAAATCCATCTTAAAACATTCACCATTAGGAATAAAATGGGAAAAGGTGTAGATGTGGGCATCATGATCAACCCTACCCATTACAATAATTTTCCTACTTTGTAAATGATGAATGAAGATTGAATTTGGAGTAAACTCAATGGAATTACAAGTTTGTGTTATTTGATATACAAAAAGAAGATTATGTCAAATATTAGGAATACAAAGAACATTATGAAAACTACCATTAGGCACATCGACAACTCCTTTACCAAAAATAACCAAATAAACACCAATAGCCATCAATATATTCATTATTGAAGTATGCTTCAAGGAAGAGAACCTGTCAGGTGATCTTGACATATGATATGAAACCCCAAAGTCAAGAATCCATTTTTTAGACTCATCTGTTGGGAATAGGATGTCATTTAATTGCAATCCTAAACATATTTCATGTATCTCCTAAGTCCTTAGAAAGTGTTCCCCAACACTAGGATTAGAAAGAGATTAAATTCGAATGAAATGAACATGTAAATTGACATTTGTAATTATTTCTAAATGATAGGAACATGTGGGGACGCCCAAGAAGAGCTCCTACAAAATAGGAGCACATGGGGCGCCCACATGGAAGGTGGAACCCACCTTGAGTTCAATTAACTGTTTGGAGAAAGATAACACTTCAGTAATGCATGTAAAGATCCTAGAAGTTAGGGATTGACATTTACATGAGTGGAGTTCAGTTCAGTTCAATTTACTTTAGTTTAGTTATGGTTCAGTTATCTTTAGTTGCATGTAGTTATTTTGAATTGCATGTTAGTTGACTTCAGTTGCATGTTAATGACTTGATTTGCATGACAAATAATAGGTGATACATTCAATTAAGTGGGGATGATTAATCATGCATGATGTTTGCATGAATTGATGGAGATATATGTTTTTATTAACAAAGATTGACTTGGACCCACCTTGGGTGCCCAAGTTGAGATCTTGGAGTTAACACCTTTTTCAAGAGAATATATTTACAAGGCAAAGTTAAGTGGGCCCATTCTTGGGCGTCAACTTTGAGGAGAAGCTTACAAGATATCTTCGTAATCAACGTTGTGTTAAGTCTTCAGTTTGGGATGCCCAAATTGATGGACTTGGTTTGGCACTATTTTTCACGGAAGAACTCTACTTGCACAAGAATGGCATAGATAATTGTGAGGACCTTTATCCTCTTGTAATTTTCAACTCTTTGGAGTTTACAATGTTCATAATTTTCTATTAATTGCATCAAGTTGAAGAGAGTTCAATCAGATTTTATCGCAGGTTGTAAAGAAGAATTGTTGAAGGAAAAAAAAGCATCTCAAGTAAGGATTGATAAAGAATTATTGTAATCTTGTTCTAAGGTTAAATAATACAAGCACTATTGATTCTGGTGGTGCAATTTTTTCCCGAAATGGTTTCTCCATGGTATATGTTGTGTCACTTATATCTTCTTGTCTTATTCTTCTACAATCTTTTGTCTATTTCTACGAATGGTAAAATGAATCTAATGGATAATCATACATAAAGAAATTGTAACAAAGAACACTTAATTAGATCTAAAAGCTCATAGTTTTACAAAGTATTAAGCTACATATTTTACTCCATTTTCAAAAATTGGTATCAAAGCTAACAATTGGGTAGAGTTTGGGACGCCTTTCTCTTAAAATTTTTAAGGTTTTTTGGCTGTAGTGGGAGATTTTACTATTGTGTTATTGTTGATTTTGTAAAAGAAGTGTGTTACAATGAGTTATAGAATTCTCGTTTAGATATTGAAATACTTAATGGATCCAGTTATGAGATTTGGAAACTAAAAATGGAGGATCTCATTGAAGAGAGAGATTAGTGGTTAGTTGTTTGTAATGAGACAAAGTCACCTACAACGATGTCAAATGAGGATTGGTCTAAGCTTGATAAGAAGGCAAGAGGGACCATAAGATTATGTCTTGTTGATGCTATTTTCTTGAATGTTTCAAATGAAACTATCTCATATAAGCTTTGGAAGAGGATAGGTAATATCTATCAAACCAAAATTCTTACTAATAAGTTGTATTCTTTAAAGATGAAAGATGGTGATTCTGTTGCAAATAATTTAAATGCTTTTAAGTTGATTCTAAGTCAGCATCTGTAGATGTAAATCTAGAAGATGAAGATAAATGCATTTTTTTTACTTTGTTCTTTACCGGAGTCTTGGGAAAATCTAATTATTGCTATCAGTGGTAGTGATGCAGATCCTAAGATGGACAATATAATTCCTAATCTCCTATCAGAGGAGATGAGGAGGAAGTCTAAAATGAAAAATCCAATATGCCTTGTTTGTAAGAGGTAGGCCTAAGAAAAAGGAAACTAAGGGAGACAAGGAAAGGGTAAGTCCAAAAGATGGTCTAAAACCCCTGGTAAGAGTAAGGTAAAGTGTTGGAACTGTGGGAAACCGGGACATGTGAAGAAGGATTGTAAGAAAAAGAAAAAGATTTATGATTCTTCTATAGAGGAATCCTCAGATGACGGTAATGATGCATTGATCATTTCATGTAAAAATGTTAGTGATGACTCTTTTCTTGATGTTTCAGAGTGATCTTCATGAAGAGGATGGTAGTCATGATTTCATGTGTAGCTCGTACCACGGTTCAGTGGGAGTTATTGGCAATGACTTGGATGCATCATTGGTATGGTTATCTTCATGTGATTGGGGATATGTTTTCCTGGTTTAGAGTGGTTGCTATTATGTCATGGTTTACTCTTGTTGCATTTAGAGTTTGGCATGGTACTTGTTCTCTTGAGACTAGGATGTTTATGTGTGTTATGATGCATGTGATCTCCTTGGAGGAGATCATTAGATCATGGATGTAATGTTTATGTTTCTAATTCATGGTTGGAGCTTTGACATTGATTGTAGTAGTTCTCTTATGTATTGTGTACATTAATCATTTGCTTGATTAATTCATGATAGTGCTATGTTGCATTTGGATTTTGGCATGGATGGGTTGGTTACATGTCCTCATGGATACTTGGAGACATAGGTGAGGCTTGAGTTCTCTTATGGTTAGAGACATGTGTTGAGATGGTTATTCTTGATGAGATTTCAGTAGGAATTTTGAGGAGCCTACACCTTGGTTGGACGTGAGTTCAACACACTCGGCGGTTTCACATGCCTCTAAAGAGGCATTTTGGTTATAGAGACTTGGGAAAGGTATTGGTTTTAATTGCAAGCAAATTAAACTTGAATGTGATAGTCAGAGTGCTATTTGTTTAGCCAAAAATCCTATGTATCATGCTCGTACTAAGCATGTTGATGTTCAGTATCACTTTGTACGAGAAATGGTTGAGACTGGGAAGGTATTGATTGAGAAAGTTGATGCTTTGATCAATGTTGTAGATTATCATACGAAACCAGTTCCTACAGATAAGTTCTCTTAGTGCAGGAAGGCCATTGGCCTTGAGTTCTGTACTTGATTTATAATAATGATTCCTTGTTTAGAATAATTACAATGTATAATGTCAAGTGGGAGAATGTTGGGAATAGGATGTCATATATTTGCAATCCTAAACATATTTCATGTATCTCCTAAGTCCTTGGAAAGTGTTCCCCAACACTAGGATTAGAAAGAGATTAAATTCGAATGAAATGAACATTTAAATTGACATTTTTAATTATTTATGAATGATAGGAACATGTGGGGATTCCCAAGAAGAGCTCCTACAAAATAGGAGCACATGGGGCACCCACATGGAAGGTGGAACCCACCTTGAGTTCAGTTAACTGTTTGGAGAAAGATAACACTTTAGTAATGCATATGAAGATCCTAGAAGTTAGGGATTGACATTTACATGAGTGGAGTTCAGTTCAATTCAGTTTAATTCAATTATGGTTCAGTTATCTTCAGTTGCATGTAGTTATTTTGAATTGCATGTTAGTTGACTTCAGTTGACTTGAGTTGCATGACAAATAAGACATGATACATTTAGTTAAGTGGGGATGATCAATCATGCATAATGTTTGCATGAATTGATGGAGAGATATGTTTTTGTTAACAAAGATTGACTTGGACCCACCTTGGGCACCCAAGTTGAGATCTTGGAGTTAACACCTTTTGCATGAGAAGATATTTACAAGGCAAAGTTAAGTGGGCCCATTCTTGGGCGCAACTTTGAGGAGAAGCCTACAAGATATCTTTGTAATCAACATTGAGTTAAGTCTTAAGTTTGGGATGCCCAAATTGATGAAGGACTTGGTTTGAAATTGTTTTTCACGGAAGAACTCTACTTGCACAAGAATGGTGTAGATATTTGTGAGGACCTTTATCCTCTTGTAATTTTCAACTCTTTGGAGTTTACAATGTTCATAATTGTCTATTAATTTCAGCAAGTTGAAAGAGAGTTCAATCTCAAGCAAGGATTGATAAAGAATTATTGTAATCTTGTTCTAAGGTTAAATAATACAAGCACTATTGATTCTAGTGGTGGATTTTTTTCCCGAAAGGGTTTCTTCACGATATATGTTGTGTCACTTCTATCTTCTTGTCTTATTCTTCTACAATCTTCTATCTACTTCTACAAATGGTAAAATGAATCTAAATGGATAATCATCCACAAAGAAATTGTAACAAATAACACTTAATTAGATCTATAATATCATAGTTTTACAAAGTAATAAGCTACATAATTACCTCCATTTTCAACATCATCAACATGTGTTATAACAAGAGCATGATCTTTCATCTTATTATCTTTTATCTTATCACTCCCATTAGCAATTCTTGTGGTACCTATGTGTGTAGAGGATGAAGGTTGTGAAGAAGAAGAGGGCGAACTTGTAGATTTAGAAGAAAAATAAATGTTAAATTCCTTTAGAATTTGCTTCATTTCATCTAACTCTTTATTATAGCAATTATATTCATCATGCCTAGGTTTGTTACAATAACCACACTTGGGTTTCTCCTTCTTAGTTTTATCATCTCTAGGAGAGGTGGGTGCATCACTAGATTCTATCTTCATTTCAAATTTCTTATTTCCTTTACCTTTAGGTGATGATGCAATCAAAGCTTTATTCTGAGAGTGTATATCATGTTGACTAAGTTTAGCTTGTTCCCTAGTCAACCTATCAAAAAATGTCAAAAAAGAAGGTATGACAAATGAATCACCTAATCCATCTATTCTAGAATAAAAGGAAGTAGATAATTATGAAAACAAACCTTTCAATTTAGACAAAATCAAGAATATGTATTCCTTATCAATTTTATCCTTACCACAACTAGCCAATTGAGACCTCAATGATTTAAATTTTACCAAATAGTCTTCAATGATAAGAAATAAATATGTGGAAAGTGATGTCAATTTTTCCTCCAATTGCATAGATCAAACCTCAATAACTAAACCAAATAAATCCTTTTACTTATCACATACCTATCTAGGAGTAGTACATTCCTCAATATGGAAGAACAAACTATCAAAAACATGCATAGCAATCAAGCCCATAGCCGAATCATTTTTGTTCCTGTGAGTAAATCTCTCATATTCTCTAGTAAACTTACGTTGATTTTCACCTAAGGTAGACCACAAACCCTTAGACCAAAATATTCTTTGCATTCTCACCTTCCATGTGTGATAATTACAAGTAGTTAGAATCTCAAACCATGGTTTAGCCATTAGGTCAACAAGTACTAAGAGACCAAAATAGACAAATATTTGAAACAAACTAATATGATCCCTCCCAAATATGAAGCACAACTAAAAATAAAACCCTCCCACAAACATAACTTCTCCAAGAGACACTATGTCCAAGTAATCAATGAAGATGCCAAATATATAAAAACTAAATAAATAATACCTAGGGCAGAATCTAGAAAAAGTGCATGAACCAAATGATAGAGCTCCTAAATACCTTTCAATTATTGCTAGAATCATGAAAATGTTATAAATTGGTGAAAAATTATGAACTCAGAGGTCCCAAAGGGAAAAGGCACTTCAATTAGTAATAAAATATACTTGCAAAAAAACTAGTAAAATGACCTAAACCACTACAAAGTACATGTAACCAACTTTTTTTTTGATATCTTGTTTGTGAAAAACCAACTCTTGGTTTGCAAGATATAGCTCATTGAGGAAATATGCCCAATTTGGGCACTACGTGGGGCCAAGTAAATCCCTTAACAAGCTAGCTCTTGGTCACAATACGACTATTGGTGGAAAATAATCATTGCAGGATTTTAAAAATATCCCATTGCTAGTAGTGGTAGGTGGATGGTGGTGGTGCTACCTATGGCGAGTAGCAAAAGCCTATGCCACTTGTTGGGCCTGAGCGCCTAATGCTAACACATGACCATGGGCTAGTGGGGAAGGCAACCAAGAGCTTTTCCAAAAAAACATTTTTTTAATAATTAAAAAATCTAAAATAAAATGTGATTGTCGTATCTTGATGTAGACGGATGGCATGATGCCTATGTAGATCACATATGCTAGACTGACATGTGTAGATGTAATGGCGTGAATTTGCACCCTAGGAAAATTCCCCATTTCATCACCCCTACTTTAGAAAATATAAATTTGATGATGCAAATCCTTCACTGCCACCTTGCTTTGTCTACTTGGCCATGTCTTTTTGTGTTGGTGGAGGAATCTCTGTCGAGGATGTGTGCACATCGCGCTGCCATCCTGACAGGATTCCTGCCCCTGGAATTGGCATAAATGTTACATTTCCTATTGGGCGTGAAGTGTAATGTCTCTTGCCTCCTTGACCGATGAAATTCAAGCCTTCCACCTTCCTTTTTCTAATTCAAATCTATCAATTATCATTTCTTCTATCTCTCTTGGATTCTTTCACTCTCTTGGACTCTCTCTTGCATTATAGCTCATTCCACTCTCATTCTCTTGCTTCTACACTAGTTCTCTTGGCTGTAAGCTTTCTATTTTGGATTCAACATCACATTCTTGTTGCAACACCATTGCTATTGGAGGATCATCAAGCTTCTTCCTTTAGCTATTGGCCTTGAGTGCTCATAGTTGAGAAGATAATATTATTATTTGTTTTCCATTTGCTTCATCTTGTTTATTGAGTATCACTCTAGTTGGTTGTGATCTCTACTTAGAAATACTATTTCCTTTCTACTTTCTCTATTGCTTTCTATAGTTTGTGGCTATCTGGCTGTCTATGGAGGTGGGATCACCAAAATAGGGGTCTGATTGAGGCAAACCTCGAACACAACCCAACATTTTTCTCATTTTCATATGTGTAGGTGTTTTTGAGTGTAGCTACTTGAAGAATCAACCCATGGGTAAAAAGGTATATTTTCTCACTTCCTTTGTCATTTCTACAATAGCTTATTTATAGTATCCCTTTTGTTATATTTGCAGTTTTTATAATTTTCCCACATTTTGTTAAATCATAAAACTCAAATAGTCGGATAGTTAAGTAGACTCATTGTGTTTTTGTTTATTCTCTAGACCCATGTCCATACCAAACACTAGTGTGACCTTGAGACACCAGCATACCACACTAGATTTTGAGATCCATGCTGTCATCCTCAGACAGTGAGTTGTCTGGGCAGCAGACTAAACCTTGGAAGTTGGCTCTTCTGACCCTGTGAACATCTAGTTTTAGTAGAAGGAAAGCGACAAGCTATTTTCCCTTCCTTTTCAACCCCAATACCTTGTCCTTTTCAATCGGTCTAGCAAGCCTGAGGTAGTTTAGGGCAGCCCATTCCTTGGGGCTCTCCCGTGACCTAGAGTCTCAGGGGTGACGGGTCCCCCTTCTCTATAGTAGATAATATTCTCTACGAAATATTGTTGATTCCTTTCTTTTGATTATACAAAGCGTGACCTATTGATGCCTCCAAACCATACAAATTGTACAAATTTGTACCATATAGATAAATAAGGAAATAAAAATATGCAAAAATCTCTAGTTTCAATGATTTAAAAAGTGATCTTGGGGTTTCTAGGTCTTTCAAACGCAATGGTAGTCTCGATTTTGGCCCAAAGTTCTTTGAAAAATTAGCTACCTCCCAAATTTGGTAACCACCTCCCAACTTGAAACCTTGGAGATCTGGAAAAAATATGTTAGCTTTTGACAAAATGAAAGTTAATCTTGACTTTCTTAGATGTCTTAAACTTGATGGTGAGCTCAGATTACCTCCAACATGTGCCAAAATTAACCTACAATAAAAAAAATCACAAAGAGGAACCCTCCAAAACTAGTTCTTTTTCAAGTTTTTTTTATTTCCCAAATCACCATATGGTACAAGAAAAGAGCATTACTCAAATTTACTAAAATTCAACAAGATCTCTCACTAGTAATAACTCTACCCTCAAATATGAGAAGGAATTTCCAAGGTCGTGCGCTAATACCATGTAGGAGCTAAAAAAAGCTCTATCCCAAGACCACCTACAAAAATAATGGAAACCTTCTACTACAAGAGAGTATACAAGAAATGAGCTTACTTGATATTAAGATCTATCAAATATGATGGTGAGGTATCTTCAAAAATTGTACAATAGCCTTGCTTATATAGACAAGGTGTGATGAAGAATCAAATACAAAACATTAAATGACTTGTGTCATTAAATCAAACAAGCCATCAATAAATGACCTGGGACACTAATATTTAATAAAAGCTAAAAAGATAAAATCTTATCTAAACAATTTAAATATGCTTGAGACCTACTTGGAATGAACATGTAAATAAGACCCCACTAATAACTAGTTAGGAAAAATACCTATTTACAACAACATAAATTAAATAACTTATTTCAAACCTTTTTCATCAAAATAACAAATATTCTAGTCTATGCAAAAATCCCCACCACTATTATATATTCCATGTGTCAAAACTATCACTACTATCAATACCCTTCAAAAACATAGTTTATACTGTGTGCATATGGTAGAGTTAAACTTTTGAGTGTTTATGAATTGTAATTGTTTAAATATAGAATTATACACAATATCAACTTTTAATAAAATTATGTAATGGATTTTTAGCATCAATATTTTGTCACAATCCATGATTCATGATTAGGATGACAACAAAATGAATAAATTATCAATGTGGTAATTGATCATGAATTGTGAATTATAACATTGATACTTAAAAATTTATTATGTGGTTTTTCCAAAATGTTTAAAAAAATCATTTTGCCACATCCCCCATAAGAACCCATTTTACTTGTTGTGGATGAGTGCATTAATCAATTCACCAATAGAAAGGTGCCAAATGATGCTAGATTTTGCAATTTGATTGGGAAATATTCTACATGGGTAACTATTGAACATACTAGA
>VDFB02052412.1:14486-34609 GCA_007258455.2 Sequoia sempervirens
CTCCTTGCATGAGTATTTCTCCCATGGAAAACCCACTCGCATTTGTCGATCTCAAATGGCTGATGTAGATTTGGTAAAGATAGAACTGGTGTGGTGCTCAACTTTTCCTTCAAAGTGTCGAAAGCCTTCTGCTGTGGACCTCCCCACTGAAAAGTTGCTTTTGTACTAGTTAATGCATGCAATGGTGATGCTATATAAGAGAAATTTGCAATAAACTTTCTACAGTACTGAACTGCACCTAGGAAAATTCTGACCTCTGCGGATCGCATTTCGCTTCGCCAGCTTTACAATAGCTTCACCTTTGCAGTGGTCTACTTTCAATTGACTACCCCTACGACATATCCTAAGTACACTAAGGATTTCTTAGCAAATTCACATTTAGACATTTTTACAAAGAGTTTTTCTTTTCTCAATACATCAAAAACTTTCTTTACATGACTCACATGATCTTCCCAAGTTCGACCGAATACAAGAATATCATCTAGATAGACTATGACAAAATCATCACACAAAAGGATGAAAGACATCATTCATGACTCTCATAAAGGTAACTGGTGCATTACAAAGCCCAAAAGGAATAACCAACCACTCAAACAGTCCCTGCTTTGTCTTAAATGTAGTCTTCCAAATATCATCTTCTGCAATTCTTATCTGATGATAACCACTTCGCAAATCTAACTTAGTGAAATAAACTGCATGTTTTAATTGATCAAGTAAATCATCTATTCTGGGAAGAGGATACCTGTTCTTTACCGTTATCTTGTTCAAGGCGCGGTAGTCAATGCACATCCTCCAAGTTCCATCTTTCTTTGGAACCAAGACAATTGGAGAACCACAAGGAGATGTACTAGGACGAATAACTCCTTTTTCCACCAACTCTTGAACCTGCTTTTTAATTTCCTCATTCTGCATAACAGATAAACAGTACATGTCGATATTAGGAAGTGGCACATCCTGCTGTAACTGGATTTCATGCTGTATCTCTCTCTTGGGTGGCAACCCCTTCGGTTCCTGAAACATGTCATCATAAGCAGAAATAATCTTGACCATTTCAGTTTTATGTTTTGGGTCACACCCCGTGAAGGCCTCAGATTTATCATCTTCTTTGGCTTTTACAAGCATTAATACAAAGTTTTTACTTGAGTTGACCAGCCTCTTCATTTGACCAGCATTAACTAGTGTAAGATTAGTTTTCACCTTATGTGCCCGTACAATGTATTCTATCCCATCTTTAAAAAGATGATACTTATTCTCCCCCCTATAAAAGATTGCTTTTCTGTCATAAAGATAAGGACTTCCTAACACAAGCCCACAAATATCCAAAGGAACCACATCTACTTCTACCTCATCTACAAAGTTTGTAGTGATAGCAAATCTCAATTTACACTGTTTAGTTACTTTTAATTGTGCATCATTGCAAACCCATCCAAGTGGATATGGTTTCAGATGAGGTGTTGTAGCCAAATTAAGTTTCTTTACAACTTCTTCAGATATTAAGTTGACTTGTGAACCCGTATCAAACAGAGTATCAACCTTAGTGTGTTTTGTTACAACACGAATGTGAAACAATTCATTTCTTTGCTTATCAACCTTAGGAGAAAATTCTTTACTTGTACTTGCACTGGCATTAGAAAAACTTGCATCAGAAGAGAGAGATATACCTTTCCCTTTACCTTGGATTCCGGTAGCAACAATCTTTGTCTCATCTCTGGAGTCTGAACCAAGATCTTGTTGAATCACTGCAGTAGTCTTTTGCTTGCCTTTATTACCTCCATATCTTTTCGGCCTCAACTCAGGATGAAGCTTCCAACATCTTGAATCATCATGCCTCTCTTTCTTGCAATGGGAGCATGTGGGTTTCTCACCCTCTTTCTTAGTTGTAGTTGTCTTCTTCCCTTTGCCTTTATCTTTGTCTTTTTCTTTCCCTTTAGACTTACCCTCAAACTTAGATGGCTTCTTGGAAAAGTTATCACTAAATGTGTTCTTACCCCTTGACTCTATATGAGTAGCTTGAACAGACACCTCGTCTAGATTGTTGGGACTCAACATCAAAATAGTGTGCCTAAGGTAAGAATGTAAACCACCAATATACTTAAGTAATGTGTCTTGGGTATACAAGGGAACATTTAGAGCAATGGCCCGTTTTCTAAACTCATGAGTATATTCCTGGACATACTGCCCCTTACCTTGCCTAAAGGTTTGCCAATTCATGGTTAACTGTTGCATGTAACCTAAAGGGTAGAATTGTTTCCTAAGGGCAGCAACAAACTCCATCCAAGACACATTAACTTGACCATGGCGAGTAATTTCTTCCCGAGTTTTACTCTCCCACCAGGTGAGAGATGTTCCTCCCAACCGGAGAGTTGCTAATTGAATCCTAGAAGCATCTTCTACTAGGCCTTGTATCCTACAGTATACTTCTACTTGTTGGACCCAATCGTCTAACTTCTCAGCATTTAACTCCCCACAGTATTTAGGTAACTCAAATTTTACATCAAGCTTGATTACAGGCTTAGACTTGCTCTTAAATGGATTTACATTAGAAGAAGGAGAAGGAGAAGAAGGAGAAGGGGGAGGAGAAGAGGGAGAAGATGGAGGAGGAGTTTCTAGAGCTTTCTCCTCTGTGTCTTTTTGATCTTCCTGCTTCTCGTGCTTTGAAGAACCTCCCTTTTCGCGCTTCTTCTTTTCTGCATAGAGTTCATCCACCATTGCCTTCATGTCAAGGACTAGCTTTTGGAAATCCTTGTCACTGAGCTCTGAACTTTTTCCACCTTCTTTCGCTTCCATCTGTGACGGTTGATTAGCTCTTCGTCTTCTAATTTCTGGATTGTATTCTTCAAGTTCTCCTTCGCCTCGTTGCAACCTGGATCTCGTTTGCATTCAATTTGCAATACAAGCCACACACAAAGCTCTGATACCAACTTGATCTATTTAGGATCTAGGACAAATTGCTTACAGAATGCCTAACGTAAAAGATCACTTAATACAATGCTTAAATGAATTCAAAACTTCATAAACGAAATATCGTAATGAAACTTTTAAAATAAACTTAACATAATAATGTTGAAAGCTGAAAGAAAGAGAGAGAAAATAGAGAGACGAAACCACAATTGATAACGGAGTTCGTCCGTAAGGACTATGTCTCCGGGTCCCTCTCCAATGGAGGACTGATCCAATTAGCTCCAAGAAATCAGAATTACAATTGCGACAGCATCATTCCCTTCAAGCACATCGATATCACAGCATAACTTCGACGTACAGGAACAATTACAATCTTCTCTTGAGCATAGTCTCTTTTTGCATCAATTGACTTCAACCTCCCAACTCTCACCTAAACCCCTTCTTTTATACACAAAATATGCCTAATTAGGCCTAACCACTCAATTAAATGCATAATTCCCTTCTACAACTCGGATACAACTTCTTTTGTAATTCGGGACATCTTTTGTTGCAGTGGTTATAGGGGTTTTGTTTGTTTGTGGCTTATTTAGCCATTTGTTAGGGATTCAGACTATATTATTACAACAAAAAGAACCGCTGCCACTTATATATTATAACTCTCGCGTGGCCCAGCGGTGGCAATGAATTTTATTGGAATGGCCGACGCGGGTTCAAACCGCCTGACCGTTCGTTTTAACAAACAAATTTTCAACAATTATAAAACAAAACCAACCGCAAACCATATACTATTGTGAGAGCTCGAGCTGGCGCAACGGTGAGCGACTTGGTTGGTCCGGCGGAAATCACGGGGTCGAACCCCATCAATTTTTTTAGTTAAAACAAACAGACGATCCAACGGCCGGAGGATAGAAGAGATACAGAGGGCCACGTGTAGCACCAGGAGGGTGCCATGTGGCCCGTTCTAATTCGCTGATGACACTAACTGTCTGCTGACTCACCCAATGACTGTGCCGATGACTCACTTGCTGGCTGTTGTACAGAACGTACGGATGGACACGTGTCGCCCTCTGATTGGCCCGTACAATCTGACTTAGCTGCCACGTGTCTCGGCTGAATTCATCTATGTGGATTCCGTACAGTACAGACTGACACGTCAGCATGATGATGTCACCATGTGTACCCTCAAGTCAACCGAACTTTGACTGCCTATAACCTGAGCATATGACGTCGGATTTCGACGAAACGAACACCGTCAGAATTGTCTCGACAAGCTCTTCGCTATGATGTTGGTTCCGTCGATTTCTGAGATGAATATTTTTTTGCCTTCTGGACGCCCCTGAAGCCAGTTTGACTGGCCGTAACTTGCACAAACAGAGTCCTTTTCACCCCGTTCAAGTTGCGTTGGAATTAGGACGTTGTTCTCTTTCTGACGAAGCTAAATTCTGGAGCATTGGGAACACTTCAATTTTCACTGAAAAATTGTCCCCCAGATCATATATGATGTAAATGTTCTACCCACTATATTGTAAGTGCATATATGGGGTCTTTTGTTGTAATGTCAATGCATATCTATTCTAAATTATGTAAATATTGTTGATTTACATAACAAAATTTACATCATATAGAAAAAATAAAAAATTTGTTGCTAGTATTTGTTGTAAATTGTTTATGCCTATCTATTCTATATGATGTAAATATCACAGACAATGTGTTGTTAGTGTATTTTAAATGCATATATGGGGTTTTAAGTTATATTATTTATGCATGTGAATGCTTATCTATTGTATAGGATGTAAATGTTCTACCCATTATACTATAAGTACATATATGGGTTTTTTTGTTGTAATGTTAATGCCTATATTTTTCTAAATGATGTAAATGTTGTTGATTTATATAATAATATTTACATCATATATAAGAGATAAAAATGTTGTTGATATTTATTTTAAAAAAATTATGCCTATTTATTCTATTCGGTGTAAATTTTCTAGCCAATATGTTGTAAGTGTATTGTAAATGCATATATGGGGTTTTAAGTTATATTGTTTATGTTTGTGAATGCCTATCTATTGTATAGGATGTAAAATTTCTACCCATTGTACTGTAAGTGCATATATGGAGTTTCTTGTTATAATGTTAATGCACATATATTCTAAATCATGTAAATGTTGTAGGTTGTGTACTATATCTACATATATCTGTTCTTTCCCTCTTACTCATCCATATTAACTCTATGGACCTCTTCCCATTTACTTTTCATAGTACACATCACTTATCACATGTTTAGTTTCCAGTAGCATACTTGAAGGTATGATACTCACCAATCATGCAATTAATCATATAACTAATTTCATTCATCTTACATGTGTTTATCACCCTAAATAATGGGACATAAATTGAAGACTTAAGCCCAAACAAGCATTCAACCAAATCAATGAACAAGTATAATTTAAAACATTTACATCATATAGGCATTTGCACTACATTGCCAACAATATTTACATCATATAAGACATTGAACTAAAACAAGATGACATAAATTTAAGACTTCAAACCAAAGAAGCACTCAACCAAATCAATGAACATCTCTAGTTAACAACATTTACATCATATAGGACATTGAACCCAAACAATATGATAAAAATTTAATACTTCAACCCAAAGAATCATTCGACCAAATCAAAAAAAATCTCCAATTAACAATATTTACATCATATAAGAATTTGCACAATAGTGCCAACAACATGTACAACATATATGGAATTAAAATTAACCTACTACAAGGTGGTAGTGTTTGGGAGAATTGGTTTCCCAAAGGATTTTGGTGTTCAACTATGTTGCATTCTACCATTGAAATTGAATTGTATATATGTGCAACATAGTTTAACATTAAAAAGGCTTTTAGAAAATCCAGTCTCCTTAATGCATTACTAAATATAGAGCGAAGCTAAACTTGTATTGGTGCCTATCGAAACAAACACTTAAGAATATGTATGTAGGCAGTAGGGTGTAGGTGAGAGAGATAAGCGAGGTTGTGAAACATTAAATGGTTGAGTTCGTCAAAATTACATGCCATCAAACTTGATTAAATGGGAAGAGACACATACTTAATGTGGTTGGCTGAGAGGGAAACAAAAGATGATGTGCAATAAATGTGAGGAAGTGGACATTATGGTTGGTGAATTATTTTCTTACTACATGACATTGGGATCCAGTAGCTGTGATGTGCCATGTAATGTCTGAGGTGGTCCTAACTAAAGATTGGTTAGCCATCCAAAGATACAACTATTAAACATGTTGGACCAATTAGACATGTATACATGGAATATTGTATCCACATATGATGAATTCAATTGAATACTTCTTATCAATTAAACATACTTGCAAACAAAAAACATGTCATTACCATACGAAAGAACTGTAAACTTATATTTAGAACATAAATTTAAAATCCTTGAAATACACTAAACAATTAAACAAAAAAGGACGCCTTTGTAGGCTTCAATGTTATTTTTGTGATTGTCCCTCCCAACCTCACTCAAACCAAATAGGAAATAAAAATAGAATTAATGTGACAAAGGTTTTTGCTTGGCAACTTGAGCTAGCTATGTTAGCCATGTTCTCATCTCGTGTTGGTGGATTTGGAGTGGTGGTTACATGAGTTGTTATTGGATTTGAAAATATAGTGCAACATACATGGGATGGGGTGAGAGTTGAACAATTCATAGCAACAAAAAATTGAGGGATGTGATGTTCATCCCAAGTAGGTGTAAGAATTGAAAATTGAATGCAACTTACAAGGGATGGGTAAGACTTGAATAATTCCTAATAACAAAAAAGTTAGTGATATTGATATTCACCAAATCTTGAAAAAAAACATGATTTTCTGGTGAGGGGTTAAGTGGACTACTCAAGTGGATTTTTCTTTGTAAAGCCCTCTTAGCCACCTCCAACTCTTTTTTTCCTTTTTGTCTTGTTCCCTTTGAACCCTCTCTTGCCCATTTTTTTGCTTTTTTTTCCTTTGTTAAATTTTTAGCTACTTTTTTCTTGAAAATGTATTTCCCTATCCACTTTGGCCTGCTCCTCCAATTCCCTTGCCACAATATGTGCTACCTTTTTATCCTTAATCTGTTGTCTCTTATAGGATTTGAGGTATTCCATTTTTTCTTTCTTTACTCCTACTACATTATGAGACCCATGTAGTTATATGATGTTAACAATTGAGATTGTTGGCTCAATTGAATTCCACTACCACCAACATTCTTGGATCTTTCATTGAAAAATGTGCACAAGAAGCTCGAGGAATTTGTGAATGGTTTAATCTATTTGGGAATCCATTTTTTGATTCAATTGTCAGTCAATGTTGTCTTCTCCATTACAAACTACATCAATATATTGGTCGAATTTTGCATTACCTCCACCATCTGAACCTCCACATTTAGCATAGTAATATACCATTTCAAGTATAGTGAATGTGGCTAGTGGAGATGGGAACAAAAAAAAATCTCATTCTTTATGAAAATATAAATTGATACCCAAATTTATAGCTCCCTCTAGCTACCATGACAGTTGTCTTGGCATGAAAGGAAGACTAATTCCAACTTCCAATTTTGAATGTTGACTATCTACCATGCCATCAAACACTTGATCACCCACTGGGTGTACTTGGGAATCATTAGTTCTTTGAGGTGTATGTGTTGTACCTTCCTCTACTTATGATTCTGGTGTCGAACAATGTAATTCACTATCTACAAGATTGGACAACAATGTGTTGGACACTTTATTCGTTGAAATATCAACTCCTGATATAATAATGATGTTGTGAACTATAGAAGCATCAACTTGTATACTGAATTTAAATGCATCGCTAGGACACATGTCCTCCACGAGTGCATCAAGATTGAGGGGACAAATTCTTATCCTTTTGAATCTTGTTGTGATATTGGATATCGTCAATGATAGTTTAAGTGACTTGTATAGTTCAACCAACTCTGCCCTCTTGATTTCAATTTTTTGAAGCTTTGCCAACCATGTTGCTCGTTTAGATTTGAAGTATTATTTTAATGTCAAAAACAATCTCATTGAGGGGTTCTAGCTTATGATATGCATGTGTTGGCAACGTGAGAAAATCAAAACCTGACATCCTCACCTCTTGGATTATGGTAACTGTGATATGGCTTCCATGAGCATAAAAAATCAATAAGTGCATGTTTGTGGGTGACATGCCACTTGGAACTGATTGTGCAAAGTGGTGCAATAAATTCATGAAAAGTTATTTTTTCATCCATGCATGTTGTTGGATTTCCATACAAGCACTCGGTTCACAACTTGCAATGTAATTTTTTAGCTAATTTTTACCCTTGAACAAATAGAACCTTGGTATGCTTTGCCCAACAACATTAACACAAGAGAGAATAGTTATCCATTCCTAACTCTTAAGAATGATGTAAGACAAACTCCTGCTACCTCTTTTGTCAAACACTCTCATGGTACCATTTTTACCTACTTGAATACTAGTCTCATCATAGTTCCAAATTTATTGAGGTCCGTATGGATTTGCATCATACACCTTGGACAATGTCATGTAAAAAGAAAATACAACAATAGGTCTAAGGTTGTCTACTCTGTCTTTATCAAGGCCTTAAACTATCCTTAATGTGAGTTCAATATGGTGCCTTTTAAACTAAATCCACTAAGACTTCCTAGGAAACCCATCCTTAAAGTGGTTGGATTTAGTTTGGAAAATTTGGGCTACCTCTGCCTTGAAATTGATAAGCTGAAGGCCATGGCCAACTGCGTCCATCTCTTTGCACCATTCAATAATTAAAGCCTCTTCATTTGTTGTCAAGATAATTGGATGAGCTTTCTTTGATGTGGATGCAAGCCCACCTAACCAATTGGTGAGAGTGGTTGTTGAGATTCTCCATTTATTTGTTACAACCCTTGTTGACATACTATTATCCTCAACATCTTTAAGAGCTTCATTCATGCCCTCTGTCGACTGCTCCCATTCTTGTGTTTTCCTATTTTGTGTTCTTTTAGGTGCAGTAACCTCCACTACTACATCAACAGGTTGTAGAGTGGTCTCCACATGAATTGGAGGTTCTTCATGTGGAGAGAGTCAAACTCCTCTTTTATGTGCATACAACCTTGTAATGGATCTTCTTTTGCTAGGCCAAGTCATAATTTGAGTTCTATTTGTCATCTGTAGATAAGAAAAAACAATAATCTAAACAACAATTTAGAGATTTGGAGTCCTTTGAATCTAATCTTCACAAAGTGAAGGAAACAAAATTAAAATTTTAGTATTATTGACAAATAATAAAAATTTACACCATTTTCACAACTAGTGATGAATGATTTTGTCTGTAACTTGAGTTTGTAAGTTCACAGTGATGCTTGAACAACATACTATTAATTGATGATTGAAAAAAAATGTTTCCAAATTTAGGTGTACATATTGACAGTTTCTATTGTATAACAAATTTACAGTTTGTTTTTTTAACTTTTGACTTTGATGTTTTTACATTAACATTAATAGTAAACAATAAAACCCCATATACACACTTATAGTACAACAGGTAGAACATTTACATCATATAGAACAGATAGACATTTATATAATAACATTTACATCCTATAAAAGAGGTTACCATTAACAATTTGTGAGACATAGGCATTAACAATATAATAGAGAACCCCATATATGCACTTGCATTGCACTACATACATTTTCATCTTATATAACATATAGACATTAATAGTGGCTAACCCATCCACCCACAACATCCACTTCCTCGCATTTAACACATGCCATATGCTCTTTCCCTCCTAGCCAACCAAAGTAATAGTTATTAACAAATAGTATACTGGCTAGAACTTCAAGCATTCATATTAAACAAAAACTCATAAACAATACAACTTAAATCTCAATATATGCACTTTCAACACACTAGCAAACCATTTACAACTTATACAAAAGATATACATTTACATGCATAAAAAATATAACTTAAAACCCCATATATGCACTTATAGCATATTGGATAGAACATTTACACCACATACAATAGATAAGCATTCACAAGCTTAAATAATATAACTTAAAACCCCATATATGCACTTACAATGTAGTGGGTAAAACATTTACATTATATACAATATATAAATATTCATAAGTATAAACAATATAACTTAAAATCCCATATAAGCACTTACAGTATCACGGGTAGAACATTTACATTCTATACAACATATAGACATTTAGAAGCATAAACAATATAACTTAAAACTCCATATATGTAGTTACAACATAGTGGGTAGAACATTTACATCATATATAACAAATTGAGATTTACAAGTGAAAACAATATAACCTAAAACCCCATATATTCACTTACAACACTGTGGATAGAATATTTACATCTTATACAATAGATAGACATTCACAGGTATAAACAATATAACTTAAAATATCATATATGTATTTACAACACAATGGGTAGAACATTTACATCATATACAATAGATTGACATTCACATCCATTAACAATATAACTTAAAATCCCATTTATGCACTTACAACACATTGAGTGGAATATTTACATCATATACAACATATTGACATTCCAAGGCATAAACAATATAAACTTAAAACCCCACATATGCACTTACAACACTGTGGGTAGAGTATTTACATCTTATACAATAGATAAATATTCACATGCATAAACAATATAACTTAAAAACCCATATACGCATTTGCAACATAGTGGATAAAACATATACATCATATACAACAAATTGATATTCATAGGCGAAAACAATATAACTGAAAATTTTGTGGTTAAGTGCGCTTGAGATGGAGTAGTACTGGGATGGGTGACCTCCTGGGAAGGCCCAATACTTCACCTTTGTGAGTATCAACTAGATGCAATGAGTAAAATTTAAGTCATATACAATAGATTGACATTTATAGGCATAAATAATATAACTGAAAATCCCATATATGCACTTACAACATAGTGGCTAGAACATTTATATCATATACAACAAATCGACATTCAAAAGAATAAATAAAATAACTTTGAAATGTATGGAAAATGAGATCCTTATATATTAAGGGGGTATTTTCTCTATTTGTATCTTTCCCTAAGGGCATTTCATTAGGAAAGAGATCACAAGGTGTAGAGATTGAATTTCAACCTTAATGGTGAGTCAATCAGACTTGGATCTTAGGCCTTAAGACAATAGGATAGATTTGAAACCAAATTAAAATGATTTACAATGCTAAAACTAAATGAATTATGAGACCTAAAACATGAAGTGTAAATTCTCGAAAGTACATAAACTGAAATCATAGTTTGCAAGTAGATCTGAGAAGGGTTGGGACACATGCACCTGTCACCAAAAGTTGGTTTTGAGCTTTGTTAAAGGACAGGTTTTCCCTTGGGCGAATGGGTCCTGGTTAGGGCTTCTGAAAAATACTTTTGGCAATCCTCTGATGCTAGATTTTAGGTTTTGTTTTGCACAAGTTCCACTGTCGGAAAGTCATAAATAAAGTTTACAACCTAGTTTTTGTGGATTGAAAACAATGATGACAACTTATGTAACAATGCAAAACTTTTCTTCAAGATCTTTAATCCTTCTTCAACCTAAAATCTGCACATAAAAAGAGGGAAAAAATATTTTGTTTGAATGGGGGTTTGCCTTAGTCAAACCCCATGTTTGGTAATTAAACCTTGATAAAAAGATAGTGACAATGGAGAAGGAAATGATGAATGAGCACTTGCTTGTTACAACTCACCAGACCTTCAATGGCTTCCCTTGGAGGACTAAAGACAAACACATAACTCCAAGGAACTTGATCTTACTTTGCTTGATGGGTTTGGACACCTGAAAATGCTTTGATGTTTTAGGATCAACAATGCATATTGGCCTTCAAAAGATGACATGAACACACATAAGCTTGAACATGATGATTGGATCTTGATTGGTGCAACAAATGACTGATAGATCTACTCTTGAATGCTCTTAACAATAATAGTTGCTCTTGAAATTTTCCTCTTGCTAGATTATGTTGCTTAGATTTGAATTGATAAAAAGACTACATATTTATAGGTGTTTATCTAATTTCCCAAAAAATTAGATTGTAAAAGCTGACAATTGCATATTGAATTTGAATAATTAAAATTCTACCAAAAACATATTTAAACATGGGGTTTAGGACTTGAAGGGGACCTTGGCCTATAAGTCTATGACACACATGCTCCAATGTGATTAAAGTATTAATTTCATTAATTAAATATTAGTTTCCCTTTCGAAAAATGAGAATAATAAGGCTTTGCAATGCATAATTTGGAAAATTAGAAGCTTAATTACATCCAATAAATTAAGGGACCCAAAAATAGTGCGAAATTGTAAAGGTATACAATTTCCCACACTACATTTATCCCCCACTTTAGTGAGAGTATGAACATATGCTCAGACTCACACTAAAGTAGACAAATATGCGTCAAGGGAGGTCCAAGTGTATAAATGTTAGAAAGATAGGATGAAAAAGATTAAGGAGGATGATCAAGCCTCCAAGATCAAAGATCCCATGGAAAACCAACATGAGGACAAAGGGACACACAAGATGTATAAGATACGTGAAGCAAGACATGATATACAAGCATATAATATCAAAGCCAATGCAAGAAGAAAAAGGAAAAAAGGATGGACTAGAAAGTTACATTATGCCACATTCATAAAATACATTCACAAGGGCTATCGCAATCCAGTATACACTAGGTGAGCTCAAAAGGAAATATGAGAAACACACACTAGGTCTACAAGGTGTGTACTCATAAAAAAGGGGTGGCAGATGGGAAGGTCACACTAGGTCTATAGGTCCTCCATACATCAACCATACCAAAAGTTATACTCCTTGATAAATTTGATAAGGTGCCACAAAATGATTAATGTGCTATGCCAACGTTACACTAAGTCCAATCTCTATGAAAAGAAGTGAAGCTAAAGAAAAAATATCAAAATTTCAATACCAAAATGAAATAATGCCAATGTATGCCCCAAATTTAAAGGAATTGCTAAACACCATGATGCGAGCAATTACTTTAAAGTATAAAATGATAAATTCCAATTGATAAAAAGGGCCACAAGAACTTATTTGGAAATTCCTATGCCAATGATATGTTTCCAAATAAAGTCGCGTCATGAAAAAGGAGGTTTCCCCCACATGCAATCCAAAAAGATAACACATAAAGGATCCACAAATTCAAGTTCAACGCATGTCTTTTCTACAAAGATATAATAGAACTTGGATTCATCATCACTCCCCAAATACTTCATGGAACAACAAATACAAAGGAGGAATGACACATAGAGAGCGGAAACAAAGAAAAAGCTTTTGGGTCAACATGGAAGAGACTTGGATGTCTCAACACCTTGTGTCGTCCCCAAAAGGAAAACACAAGACAAAATAAAAGATAATGTTTACGACAAATAGAAGAATGCCATGACAAATTCACTTTCTTTGTATCCTCACACCAACAAAGTAACAAGGGTCATCCAAAGAAAACTTGCAAACATAAATACATGCCAAGCAACATGATATGGGGGATCACCTTACATACATGCAATCACAAAGAACATGAAAAGAAAAAGAAAGATAGTATGCCACATGTGAGCCAACCTATAGCAGGTTGTTTGCATCCCAATCCTGTTCATCATACACAAAAGACAAATAAATAGCCAAAGGAGCAACGACAAGTGCCATACTAGGACAAGGATACCTAACCCCTTGCCCCCCAAAATGTAGGACAAGGATGAGCCAATATAAGTGGTGATATGGTGCTCTTTGCAATATGTAATAGCGAGTATGCTATGATTCTACAAAGTGCAATACATGTAATAGCAAGTATGCTATGATTCTACAACTATCACATGGCAAGGAGCAAAGTGTGTGCATGATATCCAATTATATCGATAATATCACTTTCATCTAAAACCTTTTTTAAAGTACGCTACTCATCAATAAGATTCCCAAGAGTTATATGATAAGCACAGTAAGACATGTATGTACTTTTCCTTCTTTTTTTCTTGGATAGTTGGTAATGTTATAAGTCCCTCGTCGAGAAGATTTTGTAAAGTCTTTTAAGTTTTGGTTATGGTATGGAGAAATGGTAGCTTCTTGAGTTTATAGGGCTTATAGGGCTTATAGGTTTCCTACTTGGTTGGGAAATTGGTTGATGTGGAGGGGGAGGATCTTGATATCCTAATCCCTTGGTATCTTTTGATGGTTTTTGTTCTAACAATTTATGGTTCTCATACTCATTTGTTATGTCACATCCTTGTTTACTTAATATTCTAAAGCCTTGACCATAACTCTCTTCTAAGTTGATGGGTGTATTGGTAACTTTACATGCATAGGACAAAAGAGTATCAATATTGTCATTGTGAATGAGTTCTTTCAAGTTTGATGGTTGAGACTTGTTCTATAATTCAATTTCGAGATGCAAAAGGTTGAACATGTCAAGTGGTGGGATGATAGGACGTGTTGGTTGTTGCATGGAGGGATAGAAGGATGAATTGTTCTCAAGGTTACACAAATAATTTTGTGTGAATTCTTGCATGTTATCTTCATCTCCACCTAAGATGTCTATCTCACGAGGATATTCATTAGGAGGTGAAGATTCATGAATGTTTTCAATTGCATTAGGATCATCACCAAACACACAAGTTAAAACATCAACCAAAGATTTTAAAGACATCCACATTTGACCAAAACACATATCCATGATGAGAGAGAAATGCAAGTATGAATAAATGTTTGAATGAATTTTTAATGTAATTTTAAAATCTGAAATATGATAAGCGACTAATTTTAGATGTAAAAACTTGAAAATGATTACTTTTTGAATGGAAATTTTGATTTAAACAATGCACTATTTTTCACCAATTGAACTAAATGCAAATGACTACAAAAATATGCAAATTCTGAAACTAAAACAAAGATCTGCAAGTATACGAGAATGAAGCAGATAGAGACAAAGCAGTGTGCAAAATTTTGGAAAAACACCTGTACCAGGATTGGTTCGCTCTAGGGCCAATGAATCCCAAGATAGAGTTATGAAATTTTTATATCAATGTTTAACTTGATATTTAAGCTCACTGTTCCTAATTGCAAACTAATTCTTTAGTGACAATTTTTCTTGAAATTTGAAGAAATGCAAATGCAATTTAAATGACAATTTATGAACAAAATGACAACCTTTTTTAATGCAATTTTGAATGAAATGCTGATCTAAATGACTGAAACACACCTTAATGCAAGCTATTGTGCAAAATGTATGCAATTTTTTTAATTTTTTACGAGTTTAAATAATGCAAACATGCAATATGTAACCCTAAATGAAATGTAAAACAAGATGATGCAAAACCTAGATCTAGGGTTTCAAGGATCTCCAAATCAGAAAAGGTATGATGTACAATGTCAAGTTCACCAAAAATGAAATATATGGAGAAGGAGATTGTTAAATATTAAGGGGGTATTTTCTCTATTTATATCTTTCCCTAAGGGAATTTCATTAGGAAAGATATCACAAGGTTTAGAGATTGACTTTCAACCTTAATGGTGAGTCAATCAAACCTAGATCTCAGTCCTTAAGATAATAGGACATAATTGAAACTAAATTAAAATGATTTGCAATGCTTAAACTAAATGAATTGTAAGACCTAGAACATGAAATGAAAATTCCCGAAAGTAAATAAACTAAAATCACAGCTTGCAGAAATATCTGAGAAGGGTTAGGACACATGCACATGTCACCAAAAGTTGGTTTTGAGCTTTGCTAAAGGACAGGTTAGCTCTTGGGAAAATGGGTCTTGGTTAGGGCTTATGAAAATACTTTTGACAGTCCTTTGATGCTGGATTTTAGATTCTACTTTGCATAGGTTGCACTATCGAAAAGTCAAAAATAAAGTTTGCAACCTAGTTTCAATGGCTTGACAACAATGATGACAACTTATGCAACAATGCAAAGTTGCTCTTCAAGATCTTTAATCCTTCTTGAACCTGAAATCTACACATACAAAGAGGGAAAAAAATATTTTGTTTGAGTGGGGGTTTGCCTTAGTCAAACCCCATGTTTGGTAATTAAACCTTGATAAAAAGATAATGACAATGGAGAAAGAAATGATGAATGAACACTTGCTTGTTACAAATCACCAAACCTTCAATGGCTTCCCTTAGAGGATTGAAGACAAACACATCACTCCAAGGAACTTGATCTTGCTTTGCTTGATGGATTTGGACACTTGAAAATGCTTGGATGCTTTAGGATCAACAATGCATATTAGCCTTCACAAAATGACATGAACACACATAAGCTTGAACACAATGATAATATCTTAAATGCTACAACAAATGACTGATAGATTTGCTCTTGAATGCTCTTGAAAATAATATTTGCTCTTGAAAATAATATTTGCTCTTGAAATTTGCCTCTTGCTAGATTATGTTGCTTAGATATGAATTGATAAAAAGATTGTATTTATAGGTGTTTATCTAATTCCCAAAAAATAGATTCCAAAAGCTGACAATTGCATATTGAATTTGAATAATTAAAATGCCGCAAAAAACATATTTAAAAATGGATCCTAGAACTTGAAGGGGACCCATTCGGCCAAGGGCGAATGGGTCTTGGCCTATAAGTCCAGGACACACATGCTTCAATGTGATTAAAGTATTAATTGTATTAATTAAATGTCAGTTTCTCTTTTGGAAAACGAGAATAATAAGGCTTTGGAATGCATAATTTGGAAAAATAGAAGCTTAATTAAGTCCAATAAATTAAGGGACCCAAACATAGCGTGAAATTTTAAAGGTATACAATTTCCTACACTACAAACGTAAAACTCCATATACACACTAACAACACACTAGCTAGAACATTTACATCATATACAATAGATTGACATTCACAGTTTATAACATACCACAAAATATAACATAGACATCATATATAACATAGATAAACATGTAGAGTATATGTTATAGCAGTAAAATACCCGAAAGAATATGCAAATTGTTTATGTCAATGCCTGCACTAAAATATAGAAGAGAATAAAAAATAGAGAGAAGAAAACATAATGAAATTGACAAGGGATTCAACTAAGAAAAATAAATGGATTGACTGGATGCCATGTCTATTTGAATTGGTAATATTAACGATTTCTTAAATGCTTATTTGGTATGCAGTCTTAAATTTCTATCCTGTTGTTTCAATTGTGTTGCTTGCTCGGTTTTTAAAATTTTGAATTTTGCTATAAATTGTAGAGTGGATTGATTTGGTTGAATGCTTGTATGTTGTGCATTGTTTAATTTGTGTCATTTTCTTTTGATAACTTCATTGGTGAGCCTTACAACTTGTTTGTGTTGAATACAAGTAGTGGCTAGTATGTGGGCAATTGAGTTTGATAGATGGGATGCATGACATTGACTTTTATTTGAAGAGTATTTTGTATTTGGAGAACTTTGGTATACGATGGATATAATATGACCATGAGATGGGATAGATGAGCTTGGTTTATGTTGATGTGGCAGTTACTTTTTGACACTACTATATAAATAATGGATAGTTGTTGTATATGTGTCTAGAGTATTAAACTATTTTTGTTATATGTATGAATACAAAATTAAATGCAATGTTGCTTATCTTAACATCATGTCTCTAAACTGTAGCTTTATTGATATTCTCTTTTAAACAAATATAAACATATTATAAAACAAATAATGTATGATTCAAATTTGTTTACTGTAAAAATTAAATTTTAATTGTTTAATAAAATGCTCCACTTGTGACATACAGACCAACTCCTTTCCTCACTACAATAACGAGATCCACTATCAGACCCTCTCCTCTATATCACGCACACTCTTTTAAGTCTCAATACATGTATTTCTGAATACCAAACAACGTAAGTTTGTACATTCTGACGCCGTGTATTGTTTGTAATTCTACAGAGAACATATCAAAATGAACAGGGTTTTTAGAGGGTTTTAAATTTTTAATTCAGAGGCAATATAATCTACGCCATTTTGGAATGGCATCCATACATTTGGCGAAGAGGATTTACGAAATGAAGAGAACTCATCATTTCATTCGCCTTTCACGACATTTCTCCGCTTTACCCAGTGAAAGGTCCAGACACCCAGGTACTCCATTCTTGTCATTCATATTCATATTTAAATTAATAAATAATATTCATTTGTACCATATGGTAAAATAAAAATCTCAATAGGGTTCTGCAATTACTTTAGATATTCAGAACGGTCAAGGACATGGTTTGAATCAAGACACTGAATGGCGTGAACATAGTTAAAATCTTATTTTAAATTTGATTTTAAACCTCTTTTTATTTCTGCAGAGGGTACATTACAACCACTTCTATTTGATGTTGTATAATATAATCTGGAGGGAATTGGTATTTATCGTCTCACATTAGATATTACATTCCATGTCCCTTGCAAGGACTTTAACCTAGTTTATCCCGATAGAAGTAACATGCTATCACCTTACAAACGTTTTATATTCTATTTCTTTTGTTGTCTGGAAAGATTGTTTATTAACAGAGAACAATTTATTGTCAATAGATTTTACGTCTCCGACTCTCCTAGCTATCAATGCTATTGATTAGCTCTCGGTTGGAAAAGGCATTTGTCAAGAACTCAGGTGGCAATAGCGGACAATTAATATGCTACATTTTGCATAAAGAATTAGTTTCCAGTGCCTCTAAGATTAAGAGTGAGGCAGTTATAGCTTTTATGGCTATATCAACAAATATCAACAGTCTGTCCAATAGGAAAGAATACGAATGCAACGTTTTATTATGGTTGACATGATGCGCATTATGCAGATAACCCCCGACCCCAAATCATACTTCTCTTGCATTGTGTGGGACAAAAGTGATAACCGGGGCCAACTTGGTGAATAAGACCCTTCTTGTGGAAGCCTACAGGGAGAATTCTTTCAATTTATTATATGTATTGTTAAAATTTTGTACCTCTCAGTTTTGACCTCACGACCAAGTTCAACCAAGTTTAGAATATATCGAACCTTGCCCATCCACAGACATAAGGAGTCCTTTTGAATATGAATATGCTTACGAACCATTTTTTTGACTTTTCTTAGTATGATATTAGAATATATCCCATTTGATGGTATACGTATTGGGCCATGACATGATAACTTCGGTGTGTCTCATGTTACCTAATTTTTCATTTTAGCAAATGAAAATTTTCCATCATAAAAATACGTTTGCATTTCAAAATGTCTTAAATATTTGTGGGGCTCGCTTTGATATCCTGTAAAATGCCACCAGTTTAAAAAAACAATTTTACTCTTCCTAGCAATACAGAAGAATCAACAACAAAGACTGTTTTAATTGTTTCCTTTGAATCAATCAGTTATCTTTCACAAACAACATGCGTATTATTTAAAAAAAATATGGTATAAGAAAAACACTTGAAGCTGCTAGAGATATAATTTATACGGTATGGTAGTATATCTTCCTTTGCTAGGAGTAAAGGTTTATTTCTCTTCTTTCTTGGACTTGCATAGAGCCTATACCAATTTAAGGACCTCTATCTTGCTCAAAGTTCGATATTGCTTTCTCATATTTTACCAAACAAGATCTGTAATTAGCTTATAACTTTCTACTCCATATAAAATAAGTATAAATGATATTAAATCAAAAAATCCTCAAATGATTATAATATTTCAATAGGATCGTTTTCCATCAGTGTATTCTTGATATCACACCTTCGCCTGCAGGCCCAGAATACCTTCGTCGAGATAAACACACTCAAAGAATGGGTGATCTGCTGTGGCAAGACATCTTAATCAAACTTGGATTGGACTTGCTAAGACTTGCTAGTTTAGTTCTGCTCAAACTTCCGTATACTTGGAAAACATGCAAACATCTGGCAAGATTGGCTAAGTGTACATATTTAAAGATTTTGATACTGATGAGTATTTGAAGATTATGTCTATTTGAGTATTTGACTTGAATTTGGCTAGTTAGTTTTAGTTTTATCCGAGTTAATGCCATTTTTAATGTATATGAAACTAATTTTTCTAGTAAGTAAAATCCCCCCTTTTTTTGAAAATTTAATACTTTATGCAATTGTTAGTTTGTGGAGTATTTGGCCGTGTCTTCAT
>VDFB02052413.1:0-17044 GCA_007258455.2 Sequoia sempervirens
CAGTCATGACCAGCAACTCTGGAATTGATAGAAAATGATATAACCCAACTACAAAGGATAGGAAATCAACTATAACTGTAAAGACAAATCAATAACACTCAAACCTCTCAACTAGTTGCTGTCTTTCAAGCAAGAAGAAGAGCCAAGCTAGGAGGCTTACATTCCTCGAAGCAATCCCAAAGCCAATCCGGTAGCATAAGTTTGTAAATTCATAAGATGAACAAAATGAGGACCCAGAGCTCCAATTTATAACTTCAGAAGAGCTTTCTAGAAACCTCCAAGAAGGGCGCCACCTCAAAGATTCTTTTAGGTCATTGACTTGTCTTTTGTCTTCACCCTCAGGATGGCGTACTTGCTTAAGAAGATAAATTTCACTTTTTAAATACAATATTTGGCTCACCCAAAGTTGGCGTCCAAACTCCTTGAGCAATATTTGGCTTTAGAAATATTAAAATATTTCCTCCATGTGAAAATACCCTTCAATGCCCCCCTTTTAAAGACAATATTAATTCATGATGCTAGAACAAGGAATTATAATGTTAAATTATAACATTATAATATAAAATATCTTATATCACCATGGAAATGCATCAGAAGCCAAATTCAACCATACCGTCTAAACAGATTGCCATAGTGAAGCCTATTGATTAGGAGTCAACAAGTCAACTGCTAAAAATAGAATTTACTAAAAATAGTAAATCCATGTAATTGCTCAGAATGCCAAACCGAAACCACCAACGCGAAGCTCTCAGAAAACCCAGAAGGAATCCGCAATCCAAGTTCAACATTTCCAAGTGCAAGCTCCGCAAAAAGACGAAAATGTCCTCCAAGAAGTTTGGAAACCCTTATTCGAGCTTCTGCTTAGCCTACGAGTTCCCATAAATAGGCTAAATCCAAATGAAGAGCGTAGGGCTAATTTGGGGACATTACACCCTAAGTGAGACTAGGCAGCAAATCGCCAACATTAAATATATATGGATACAGTTTCTACATGGGACAATATGGATAAACAAGAGCTGCTTCTCAAGTGAAGATAGGTTAATATGATATAGCATCTAATGATGTTGATGATGCTCTTTTTGATGACCCATTTGATTCAGATTGATCAATGATTACTAATGGCTGATTGAAAACACTTGACATTTTTATGTTTGAACTTTAATATCATGACATTCGTGTATCACTAATATTTTAATATTTGACTATGAAAGTGGTGATGTATTTTTGCTATGTTATTTGACTATTAATATGGTGGTGTATTCTGAACTTAATTACTGCTGCAAATATGTATATATTTCTGATTTTTATATGTTTTTTGTATTAACGTACCCAAACCGTACCCAAACCCAAAAAAATTTTGACCAAATCCCGTACTGGATTCGCGTACCCGTACCCAAATCCAAAAACGAATTGGTAACTTAGTCTATTACACTAAAACATGATTGATTGATAGCATATAATTCCACACTGCCACATGCATAAATGTGATTGCACTGCTGTAATGTCCCCTGGTTGGGGTATGCCTGAATTTGCCCAAAAGGTAACAACAACAATATAATTTGTTTTTACAAATAGTATTCTAAATTAAATCATATAAAAGTTATTGAACTAATGAGTAAATGAACAAATTACTATAAATAACATTGCCATATTGGTCTAGTCTATAGTTTCATTCCCCATAATCAATCATAGAAAGGATTGGAGAGGAAAGCACGATAGGGTGCCTCGAGACTGTTCATCACAATTAAGCCCAAGAGTGTGGTATAACACCCCTTGGCCCACAAGTGGCAAGAACTCCTGTCCATCCAACATGGGGTGGCCTACTTACATTGTGCAACCAATCTGCTGCGTCTCCCAACCGTGTATCCTTTCTAATCCCTGCCTGATTGCTTATAGGGAAACAAATAGATTAAGATCAATAACATCACCTAACTGAATCTAATCTACAGCTTCACTTCCAATAACCAGCCATAGCAAGGATTCGAGAGGAAGGCACAATAGGGCACCCCGAGACTTCATCACAATTAAGCCCAAGAGCATGGTATAACACTCCTTGGCCCACAAGTGGCAGGAACTCCCGTCCATCCAACATGGGGTGGCCTACTAATATTGTGGAACCGGTCTCCTGCCCAACTGTGTTTCCTTACTAATCCATGCCTGATTGCTTATTCTTTATTTATATTGATTGGTATATATATATATATATAATGTTATTCCTTTATTTATTTCTACAACTTACTTCCCAATAATATTCTTGCTGCAAACAAGATTTATTTTAATAGATATCTCATATTCCACTTTCTTATTTTCTTTTTTCAGATGTCATTCCCTTCATTCCATTTCATATCCATTCCCAATTCATTTGTTCTCCCTCTTATTCCTTCAAATGAGGAGGGATCACATCCTTTCATTTAACAAAGGACACATCCTTTCCCCACCAAGCATTGCCTCTCAACTCTTTTAGTTATTAATTATATCTCCTTGTGGATCGCTGCATTAACAGTTTCCTTTTATTAATTCCTGCCTTTGTCTCATGTTGATTGCTGCTTTTTTGGGAGATTATTAATCGCTGGCCGTGGAACTTCTTTAATCTGGGCGATCACCTTCTAAAAGGAGTTGGCCCATAAGGAAGGCTTTAAGCATTATTGTTTAATAAATAGTTACATATTATTGCTGCGACCTTAGCAGGGGCATAAAATAATTATTGTACTTAATATTAAGGAAAAATAGAACATCACAACTGCATAGTATCAAGAAAAGTACATGACTGTGACACAGTTGTCCCTTCCCTTTTAATAACTACAATACGCTAATTAATCTACACTAATCTGAGAAACAACTATGTGGCCAATCTAAGATGTGCCAGTCTGTCAAACAGAAGCAATGCCAATTTGAGACACCAATATGTCAAACAGCATGGATTGGACTAAATGCCTAATCTGAGATGCAGACAAATTAACAACGAAATATCCTTGACAATTAAGAACTCATTATACAGATGCAACTGTAGTTTCTTCAAAACAATTACATTCCATCTGCCTCTATTATGCATCCTTCCATTAAGGCCTCCTTTTATCCAAATCTCCAAAAGGCCTTTCTGTTATAGCAACAGCAATCCCTTATTTAAGCTCAGGGTTATGATCCTTCAAATTTGACCCAACCCAACTTTGTTTCATTCCCTGGTCTATTTTTACTGCAAGCATTCTTCAGCAAGGCATGGCCTCATAATACATATTCAAGCTAAATTATGAAAGCTCAAGCCTAAGACAGTTGACACTTACTATACTGTTTCCATCAAACTAACCAATCCATCCTCTGGAAGCTATGTCAAGTATGTTCTTGGGGAAATGAAAGCAAAGATCCATTTTTTAAAACTTGTGTGCAACAAACTTGAACAGATTTTAGAACAGAGAAAATTCTAATGTGAAACAAGAACACACTCTTGGGGAGATGAGGACATTTATGGGAAAAATAGCAAATTTGCATAGCCAAATGAATCTCATTCCAGTGAAATTGAAATTAATGTCAATCCTCCTCCATCTCCTTTCAAGAAGCTCAAGTTTTCCTATTGTGGCATCAGGATCCTCCTGATGTATCACATAAATGGAGGCTATCAAAAGTAAGTCAGAGAAGTCAGAGTAAACACCAATTGGAAAGGTCAAGGATGGGAACAGGAAGAACAACTTGCAATGCTCTTGGAAAAGGACTCGCTCAAGCTTTAAAATGTCTCGTGAAGAGTAACTGAGTCAGCCCAAGAATTTATAGTTATATCTGTCTTTGATTCTTTTGTCAAAATTGTCCTATGGTTTATCATAAAGTAATAATTACAAACACAGAAGGAATGTTGGAGCCGATGAATTATATAGCTGTGTAAAATCAAAGTTTCTGTGTCCTCTAGTTTATCCTAGCTTCTATAGCATACATAGCATACCATGCATTGATGTTTTAGCATATACTGAACTCCTTCATTATACATATTACTATGTTATGTTGAATGAAGATCAAAAATCAAATAATATTACAATAGTATTGTTACCCATCATTTTAGAATTAATCCTTCTAGATTATTCGGTGAAGCAACCAAAACACCATCTTCATATAGTTGGAAGAATTAGGATACACTAGGCTTTTTTGGCATCCAACCAAGGACACTTGTAAAACTTTCCTTATTGATCATTAAAAAATAAATCAAAGATCCAGATAACATTTTTAATGGACAAACATGCTTACAAGTTACAACATAAAAAAGAGAGCAGCATTGTATTGAAAAGAAATCCCTAGCCACTTAAGTTGCATATACATTTCACCAACAGAAAGAACATTATATTGGAGAATTAAAATACAGAATGTCTTAGACACCATTGCAAAAGCCCTTCAAGAAGAATACAAGATCATAACAAAGCAAATTCATGATAATGATGATAAATCAATGCTGTAAAGAAAAAAAGTAGAAGGAAATGTAACATTGAAAATTGAGCTGTACCATGGACTAGCACTGATCCTGTATCTACAGGCAGCTCGAAAAGCAGCTTTTTGTATCGCCGATTATCCCTTTTAGGAGAAAGGTTGGGATGTGTAAATGTAAAAACCTGGAGATGAAAATATCAAAGAGTCTAAATGTTAATTCATTCATTCTTAACACACCAACACAGAATTTAGCTTGGAGAAAGTTCATAGAAATTATAGTGCTTAAGCATCTAATCACAATTGCAAGGAACTCTTGGTGGAGTTATTCTTAAGGAAGAAAAACTGCCAAATAAAAAACTAAAATCAACACTCACAGGTTGAGATGGAGCTAATCTCGCTACACTATGCAATTTTACTACATAGGCTGTTTCAAAATGTGCAATGTCTTTATGAGACTTTACCTGCATGAAATGAAAATTGTAATTAAGCATTCAATACAAACTGCAGCATGAATACAAAGATAGATGATCTCAAACATTGTTGAAATAAGGATTTATTTACATCATTGTGAAGTTTCGATGCTGTAATTGGTTGAATAAAACTTGTGTACCTGAAACAAGAACTTCAATACTAGGAAACAACACCAAAGAACATAAAATAAGAAATTCAAAATGGCCCCTCCAATATTCCAAACTAGGGATGGCATCATAGTAAAAAATTCAAAATGATCTGAAAATATAGAACATACGATGACGGAATGGAAATCCCATCTTCTTTTAAAAATCGCTGTGCCCCATCTAAGCACTCAGGAGAAAGTTCATTATCACCAAATGAACCAAGCAATTCACTCACCTGCACAAGAATACAAAAATGACAGAAAAAAAGGGAAGAATATAAGATGAAAAACATTTGAAACATCAAATCAGAATAATTGGTAATCAAAAACCCATTAATGTTGAGTCATGGCTAAAGATCAAACGGAATACCAGAATATCAGCTTTTTCTGGTGCAGTCCATTGACGCATGTCACCAGAGACAACAGTCACAATATCTTGCCAACCTTCTAGTTTTATCAAGCTCTGCTTCCATGAAAGAAACAAAATAAAAAATGTGACACTACATACTAGAGTTTTCTTGCTTAATTAGGATTGTTAGAAAGCAAAATGCTGACAGGTTGCTCTTATCAAAATAATTCTATTTTTACTCATCAACAATAATTGAAAAACAAAGAGAGGTCTTAGAGAAAGATAGATAAGCATGCGCATACTCTTTGGTCTATGCGCCCTGGATATGAAATGAGAATGGTTTATTATGATCCTGTTTCGGAGATTATGATGGCTAAAATGAGAACTAAATGAGAGATTTTGGATCAGAGGTTTCCACAGGAAAAATAATTGTCAGGAAATTTTGGAGTAACTGCATAAAAGTGATATATTTATTTAGTGGATAAATATTTCCATGGTGAATGTTCTATTCAATAGATTATGACTACTGTTTTAACTACCTTACCAATAATAAACCCCTAATATTTTTTTGGACATGAAGCAATTACAGTTCGTTGAGTGCTATCTCATAAAATCCTTCTAGAATGAAATCATATGGAAAACGGAGATTTTAAGTTAGCAGTTTCCACTGTAAAACATTTTGTTAGGAACTTTTGATGAAATTGCATCAAAGAGTTTTTTCTATTATGAATAATATTTACAAGGTTAGAGTTATATTTAAGAGATTAAAGTAACTACTTTAACTAGAATAGTTCATCAAGGCAAATGAAATTGTGACGCTTTTGCGGCTAACAGGTGAGAACATTGGAAGAGCAGGTGAGAGATCAACGTGGTTGGTATTGAGCTTCAAATTAAGTTTGGAAAAGTTGGGAGTGTTAATAGCTTTTTTGAAGGGTGACTTGGTGAACATAGAAGGATATGTGGAAGTAGAGGTTGAAGAATAAATAGAAGGAGAAGAGAGATTAAAAGTTAAAATATTGGTGGCCAATAGTTTAATCTCATAATCCCTTAGACTGGAGTAATAGTTAAAGATGACCTTATCTTTAATAGGTGTGATCAAAATATTGGCAAAGAGATGCTAAATTTTGTCATCCAAAAGATGATAATGCATTTTGGCAAGCAAGGAGTGGAATCATAAAACAATCATTTGAAACACTGGGCAGGTCCTTCCTTGCATTTTTCCAAGTCAAATAAAGTTACTTTCAAGCCAATACTAACTTGAAAGTGTTGCACAAATGCATGGTGTGATTCCACAAAGAAGCAGATGCAGTTTTGTGGGAGAGAGTAGAACCACTCAAGGGCATGGTCCTTGAGTGTACAAGGGAAAAGTTTACCTAGAGACAATCATCATAGACAAAATTGAGGCAAGTGGCATTGAATGGTTGTATATGCATTGTAGGATCCCCTTACCATTGTACATTTCAAATAAAAGGCGTACAAACACAAGAGGAAGTGAGTGTGAGAGAATGCCAGAGGAGAGATGATTATGGTGTAAATCAGCAATAAGCTCCTTACATGAACAAGGTTGACAACCTAATTTAGTTTGAAAGGCCCCTATATAATGCAACATATGATGTGTTGAACATTTTATCATTGATGTCAGAGAGTGCAATTGTGGGTGATGATGCTTGTCATGTAGGGTTCGTCTTGATATGTAAATGATTTTGGTATGCTTGCTCAGTTTTCATTGTAAATGAAATTCATATAAACTCAGCCTTTTAAATGCAACGTTGTTGAAGTGGCCGATCATTTGAGTCGGCAATTTTGGTTCCTTGTGCCAAGTCAGATTTGACTTGTCAAGGTCGATTCATTTCTTTTGTATCGCCTTGGTCAATTAATTCCAATAGCCATGCTGGAATGTCAAGGTCAACGCAAGTTTCATTCAGGGTGACAGCTTCAGACATCACTTATGTGGGCTGTTTATAATTATGGTGGCGAAAGACATGACCATTAAAATGCTCTACATGTGGAGTCGTTCCTGTTAAGGGTGGCTTATTGTTATGGAGATTTCAGTTTTGTTTTCATGGGATATGCGAACATTATTAGCGTCTCTTGCTTCTACTTCCATTCTTTAATGCGATTGGTTGTGTTCATGGATGCGAAAAGGTAAAGATGTATGTGTAGAAGTCGCAGTATTCGTGGGGGTGTAAGATAGACACATTCCTTTTTGAGGAAAACATGAGGAAAGACCTTGATGTCGACTCAGTGTAGAAGTCTGTGAGCTGTAAAGATTGCTATGTCTTTTTCTAAGGCTATCGAATTATTTGTAATTGAGCTGAATTAAATTTTGGGGCGCACATTGTGGAATATGGGTATTCGAAGGCCCGAAGAGGAGTTGCAATTACTATGAGGTAAATTAATCCTTCATGCATTGAGGCCGAAGCTTATTCTAAGGGAGTCAGGTTTTATCATTTTGAGGGAGTTTATCAAATACGTGTTTTCCAAGTTGTGGTTAATTAAAATGCCATCGATATAATTTACTTCTGGCTCGGAATATGTGAAGGTAGATGGTTTCGAGTTATTTTGGGCCGTGCATCCAGATATGTCGATATGCTTTTGTAATGTCCCCAATTTAGCCCTACGCTCTTCATTTGGATTTAGCCTATTTTCGGAAATCCGTAGGCTACTCAGATGTGCAAATTTAGGGTTTCCACTTTCAATAAGTCTTGCTTCCAGCTCAATTCAGCTTTCTGTTGGTTTTGAGGTGAACTTACTATTTTTGGCATTGGCTATTTTTAGTAAGTCTTATTTTGGCAGTGGCATCATCAGCAGTTCAACTCAGGTCATCATGCTATTTTTGGCAATCCATCAATTTCAGTATTGGCGTTGGTTTTGGTTATCTCCTTGGACTGAGTTTATACTTAGTCAATTTCATGTTTTTAAGTTGTACCCCACACCTAGGCTTGATGACTTCAAGTTGTTTTAAAGAGGAGACATTAAGGGGTCAAGTTGAGCATTTAATGATTTAATAAATGCTTTATTGTTGCATTTTGAAATGGATGCCAAAAAGGGAAGATGAATAATATTTTATTATTTCAAAATAAAGTGAATGGTTGAAGTGGCGTCCCTTTTGGAAATTGAAGTGATTCGACTTCTTGGAATTCAAAGTGTTTCATTTGCCATTTGAAGCTTATTTATTGAGGCCTTGCTCATTCATTCTCATCTTTGGAAAATATTGTAAAGTTATGCTGCTGAATTGATTTTAGAACCCGGCTTAGGGGGAGCTTAGTATTTCACACCATTCTTCGGTGCCTAAAACTATGGCGCCCTAGATGATCAATTGGGAGTGTGCTTCATTCAAAAGTGCATACAGAGCTTCATCATGGTGAATTTTGGTGATATTTTTCAGTTTATTACTTGCTGGTTATTCAATGGCTGAAGTTAATTTTCAAGTACAGCTCTTTGTATGATTTTATTCTGCTTATGGGTATTGGTTATATTGATTCCCATGCTATAGGCGCCCCTAATTGCAGATTTTCATAATTTATTTTGAAGTATTTGAATTTATCTTGGAGTTCGCCCTTCTTAGCAGGCCGTACCATTTCAAGAGAGCTTTGGATTTCGTGCTAAATTGTATGTTAAGTTTTGATGCAGTTTTGGTATTGGATATTGGGCACCAACCTCCTAGAGAGCATTTGCAAATTGTTTCAGTTCATTTGGAGGTATTTTGAAGGTGTTATGAGCAATTTTAGTGTGTTATAGTCTGCTGGTTAGACATTTTCAGTTTGCTGGTTATTGTTATCAGATTTCAATAAGTTCAGATTTTGGCTTGCAATTCAGTATTTGAGAGGTTCAGAAGTTGGAAAAATCATCCTTCAATTATTTGCATTGATTTTATCATTGTAACACTTGTAAATTGCAGATTATTTCATTGTAAGGCTGTAAATTAGTAGTACTAATCCAGTCATCTTTATTGTTGCATTTACTTGTGAAATTTAATGCAAACACTTTAACCCCTGGATGGTTTACCGCCAGTGTGGAGGAAATTAATATTGTATGTGCATCTTTCACCCAATGTTCAAGTGGCGAATTCCCACTGCTAAGTGGATGCCCGCTAAGCAGATGAATTGTTTTGAATTGTAATGTTTTTCCCCCCACTATTTAAGTGGTAGCATGTAAACTCTCATGGCTGGTTCACCGCCTAGTTGCATTCAATTGTAATTCAATTTTCAATTATAGCTTAATTTCTTCCGCCATATGCTATCACCTCGCCTTCTATAGGATCTTGGTGAACATTCTTGCCGTTGAGTACCTTTAGTTTGATTTCTTTTGGAAGCTAACGCTAATCAATTGGCGTAGTGTTGATTTGTGTTGTGAAAATCTTGAGAAAAAACTAAGGGGCTTATTTTAGCTTTTAATTGGGCTGTGTGGAATGGTGTCGTAAAAAGTATTTCATATCTTTGTGAGTGAAGCAATCAAATGATCGAAGAATGATGAAGACATGATTTTGTGAGAGGATGTGCTTGTTTAGTGCTACTAGCATATTGAACTGTGCCTCTGTGTGAAGTCTGAAATTGTGTAAAGTTGCCTTGATTGCTTATGTTCATCTAGGGTCACATACTACATAGCATTAATTCTGAATCAATTCTGAATAAAAAGAGGCATTTTTGAGGAGTCTCATAAATTGTAAAGTCAATGTTAAGGTGCTTTGAGAAGATTCCTATAGTTCTGTTTATTTTTGTTTGAAGCGATTTTTGATGTTCTGGGGATTCAATATTTTTTTGCAAGTCATCTGGGCGATAATATCAGAAATAATGAAGGCCTTTTTATGAAATTGAAGTTTGTATTGGGGAGTGGTGCAACTTCAAGATTGTTTTTTCTTTCTCGTTCCGATATTAGTGGACAGAGTATGTGTTGAATGAGTGTGTGGTTGTGTGTTGTGCTCAGATATTGGTATATGCAATTAGCTGGTGTTGATCAAAATAAGGATATCAATGCATTGAATTCAAAGTTGCAGTGTTGTTTCTCAATGAGTTGGTGCTTCAGCTGTTCGAAGTTGATGCTTTGAGGAAGTTGGTGCTTCCAGTGAGTTGGTGCTCACTTTTGTAATCTAGGTTGGTGCCCTTTGAAGTTAATGAAAGCAACTATTCTACCATGGTTTTTTACCCGAAAGGGTTTTCCACATGATATTGGTGTCCATTGTTACAGAATCGATGTTGTTGTGTTTTAATCAGAGGAACGAATGTTCCTTAAATAAATTACAAAATACAATGTTTCTAAAAGAAACAATCGTTAACTAAGGATGAAGTTAGAAAAAGCAATGAGATGACCATTACGACATAAATAGAAAGATATTATTCTAATACCCTCCCTTAATGGTCATCATTCTAACTACCCAGAGAGAACAGAGAAGGGTACCCCCTTCTTCTCAGAATGTTGCTGCAACAAAAGACAAGAGCCTGCCACTGACTCTGCCACTTGAGATGAGTCTGCCACCAACCCTCCCAGAAACTGCAGAACTTCTGGAAATAACAACACCAACCGTCCAACCTGAAGTTGGAAAACTGTCCCTCCCTGTAACCAGAGACATACTGAGAACAGCTGCTACGATTTTGAGGAAAAATCGGCAAACCCTCAAATCTTCTGCAGATGGACATGACGCCCCAGAACAGACTGCAAGAAGCCAGATGTGCAGATGTTCGCCCCAACTGCGACAAAAATTGACTGCACCAAACCACGATTTTTGAGGAAAAAATCGCCAAACCCAAGATTACATATCATCATTTCTTCGGAAAAAACGGTAAAACCAGAGAGCCCTCCGAATGACGAGAAACCCTGACAAGGGTATACAGGAAAAAACTCTTAATTTTTTAGGAAAAAATTATAAACCCTCCTGGAACCCAGAAGACATTTTTTTCTTTTTCTTTTACGGGACAAAAAAATATTTAAAAACCCAGAACATCGATTGTTGGCTTCAAAAACAAAGGGTCTGGACCCTAGCCGCCATAACAACGCTGCACAAAAAACGAGGCACGGAAAACGATGCACCCAGAAAAAATATGAGAACAATCCAGTTGAGATCTCGAAAACCCCACCAAAAATCTGCAATCAAAAAAAAAATTCGACTTGATCTAAAGGGTCAAAACCCTAGTTGAGTTGCAGAATAGTCGTCAAAATTTGAGGACGAATTTTGCAGGTGCAAAGATCTCAATAAAAAACCTTAGATGAGTTTCCCGTTGTTGCAGACCAAGCGCAAAGAGAAAGACAACACGCGTCCTTCACCAGGTCGTCGGCACGAAATTTCGTTGCAGAGACAAGCCCATCGAAGACTAAGACCTGACAGAAAAATGCAAGCAAACCACGGGCAGGAAACAACAAACACGTCGAACCCGTGCTCAGAAAACCCTTGATAGAGAAAAGAGCGAACCAGCACACGAATGACACCAAGAAAAACGCAGATAGGAGATCACGGGAACCAAATGTCGGCGTCGCCAGAGATTTCGTCGTGGAGGCCAGAAACTAAGCCGCGGGAAGAAAACAGAGTCGCGTCGTGAAAAAAAATACTAGTCGCGGGTAAAACGTGATAAGAAACTGCACAAAAACGCACCAGAAATGACGCCCAAAACACGAACTGGAAAAACGCGCTTGAATCTATGTGCAACAACCTCCAGGTTATGAAGTTGAAGGTCATGAAGACAAAGTTTACAGACTGAAGAAAGCGCTCTATGGACTTAAACAAGCTCCAAGAACTTGGTATAGTAGAATTGATAGTTATATGATTAGCAATGGATTTAGCAGAAACAACAGTGAACCAACTTTGTACACAAAGGTAAATCAGCATGGGAAAATTTTGATTGTTTGTTTATATGTAGATGATATGATTTATACAGGTGATTTTGAACTAGATCAATTTAAAGCAGCAATGAAGAAAGAATTTGAAATGACAGATCTTGGTCTTATGAAATATTTTCTTGGCATAGAAATTGAGCAATCAGATAAAGGGATTTTTATTTGTCAAGGTAAATATGCAAAAGAATTGTTGAAAAGATTCAGAATGGAAAGTTGCAAACCTGCACCTACACCAGTTGCAATAGGTACAAAGTTAAGTAAGGATGATGAAAGTTCTTATGTAAATCCAACTCTGTTCAAAAGATTGGTTGGCAGTCTTATGTATCTCACAGCTACAAGACCGGATATCATGCATGGAGTTAGTCTAATTTCTAGATTTATGGAGTCACCAAAAGACTCACATTGGAAAGCTGGCAAAAGGATTCTGAGATACATAGCAGGAACTACAAATTATGGCATATTGTATGTGAACACAGAAAAGAAAAGGATTCTGAGATACATAGCCAGAGATTTCGTCGTGGAGGCCAGAAACTAAGCCGTGGGAAGAAAACAGAGTCGCGTCGTGAAAAAAAATACCAGTCGCAGGTAAAACGTGATAAGAAACTGCACAAAAACGCGCCAGAAATGACGCCCAAAACACAAACTGGAAAAACGCGCCTAAATCACGTGCGCAAAAGAAACCATAAGTCACGCTGATTTACCTTTGTGTACTAATTTTGATTGTGAGTGCTTTCCTCAACGGTGAGTTGAAGGAGGAAGTATACATGACGCAGCCTCCAGGTTTCAAAGTTGCTGGTCAAGAACAGAAGGTGTGCAGATTGGTCAAAGCACTCTATGGCCTGAAACAGGCTCCTCGGGCTTGGTACATTAAGATTGACACGTACCTCACAGATCATGGCTTTCAAAGGAGTCCATCTGACTCGAACCTGTATGTCAAGAATACTGGTAATGAGATCTTGCTTGTTGTTGTCTACGTGGATGACTTGATCATTACTGGCAGTTCGGCACATTTGATCACTGAGATCAAACAGGACTTGTGCAAAACTTTTGACATGACAGACTTGGGCCTCCTGCATTATTGTTTAGGTGTTGAGGTTTGGCAGACAGAGAGCAGCATTTTCATCTCCCAGTCCAAGTATGCTCGAAGTCTTCTGGATAAGTTCCGAATGCAGGATTGCAAACCTGCCTCTACACCCATGGAAAAAGGGCTTAAATTGTCAGCTAAGTCCGATTCACCTGTGGTAGATGAAACATTGTTCAGGCAACTAGTAGGCAGCCTCATCTATCTTCTGCTACTAGACCTGATTTGAGTTTTGCAGTGAGCTACATATCACGCTTCATAGCCCCCAAGGCTGATCATTGGAGTAATGGCGTGTCTTTGCGTTATGTGAAGGGCACTCCGATTTTGGACTCTTGTACACTCGAGTCCACGATCCTAAACTCGGTGGGTTCCGCAAGATTAAAGGCGGAGGTTTTGATGACAGAAATCAACATCTGGTATGTGTTCGATTTAGGATCAGTCGCGATCCACATGGACTAGTAAGAAGCGGCGGTGGCTCTCTCCTCGACTGATGCAGAGTATCGGAGTAAAGGCAGGTGGGCGTTTGGCTTCGCAGGATGCTTGCGGATATGCAAATATCTCAAGCAGTCCGACTCCTTGTTCTGTGATAATCAAGGAGTTCTCAAACTTGCCAAGAATCCGTCTTCCATGAGCGAACCAAGCATGTGGAAACTCATTTGTCATTTCATTGGAAGCTGGTTGAAGCGGATCGGTTCGATTCTTTGTATATTCCGGAGAAGGATCCAGTGTGAGACATTCTGTCACTTTCAGTCTGAGATAAGTTTGTAAAATTCGAGGGGCATCTTGGTGTAGTAGATAGAATGAGCATTAAGGAGGGTATTAAAATAATGTTTATTATTTATTTATTAATGCTCAATATTGTAAAATATTATGAAATATCTGATAAGATCGTCTTTGTTGTCCAAGATCTTATCTGAAGTTTCTTTAGAAACTTCTTGCTTTTCCTGAAGATAAGATAGTCTCCGATCTTATCCTTCGGCTTGTTGTAAATCTGTATAGTATTTATTGAGCACTTTGCTCCTATTAATAACATCGATTATTTACCAATTACATGTAATATCCATCTTGTCTTCTGTTTGCTCTTACTGTTTTTGATTGTTGATTCATATGGTTTCAAGTTTTAAAGTACTGATCCACCCCTCCCTCCTTTCCCCTCTCAATATTTTTTGTGTGCTCTTCATGATGTAGGATCGGATCAAAAGTAGGGAGGTTATGCCATGAGTGAGGGGAGGAGAGAAGTAGCATGTAGAGAGGTTAAGAGAAGTTGGGGTGAAGGGTGCTTGAGAAATGTGGTGATGGTAGTTGAGAATGAGTTGGAATGGAGGAATGAGGAAAGAATGAGAAGGTTGGAAGAAGTGGGAAAGAGGGTGTTTTAGTGTAAGGAGTAAGCAAGGAAGATAAGTGGAATATGGCATGGCATTAGGGTTAGAGATATGAAGAGGGAAAATCAATGGAGTAGAGAAGGAAGCAATGGTGGAGAAGAATCGATAGAGGTGTTGGGAAGAGGAAGTTAGAGTTGGGGTTAGCAGGCATGAGGTGGATTAGGATGAGACACAGGTGGTGCTAAAGAATAAAGAGGGATGGAAGAATAAGTGCCTAAAGATGATGGTAGTGAACTTGTTGTCAATGTTCTCAATGCATTGAAGAACATCCATGCTAGAGGAATGGGAAACTAAAAGGGTGTGAAGAACATCCACAAAAGAAAAAGGGTTAGCTCTATCCTCTACAGAGCCCACCTCATCACAAAGTAGCTGCAAGTTGGAAGAAATGCTTTGACATTTTTGGTTCTCAATATGCTTGTAGTGGGCATCACGTTCAATGTGATCATCGAGAGTAGGAGAGGAGGAGAAGTTGACCTCATCCATAATAGGTAAAGTTGGAAACAACATGGTGGAAGAAGGATTAAGGCACAAAATATGACATATGGGGTGAAAGGAGCATAAAGAGGGCATGAAATAGATAGAAAAGGGGAGGTTAGGAGGAGAAATACGAAGACAAGAGATAAGGAGAGATGGATAAGAGAGAAGTCAGGGAGGGAAAATGGATTAGAGAGTAGTTGTTTTGGGACAGACAAAGAAATAGTGGGAATGGGAGCAAAAAGGGATAAGGGTGAAGTAACTAGTAAGTGAAAGTGTGTAAGAAAACAATGTGAGCTGATTTAGGAATGAAAAGTGCAAGGTAGAAGGATAGGGATGACATTGTGATAAGGAAGGAAGCTTAAAAGTAAGAGAAATGTTTTGAAAAGTAGGGTATGTCCTGATTTTGGAATAGTGTTGTGAGGTTTTGGATGTATTTATGTTTCACTTTGAAGAAGGTTGTGTGTATGTACAATGTAGTTCAAGTTCACCAAAATATAGATTAAAAATGAACTTAGACTAAAAATATTATTTTTTATTACTAAAGAGCATCCATTCACAAAACAACAGCAATATTAACCTTCATATTTAATTGGATAAATACAATGCCAGAGTTGAGCTTGCACAGGAAACTAGAATTGGAAAAGAAAGAGTTAGAGAGATCATGTCTCAAAATGGCTATAGAAGACTAAACACAGTTGGAGGAAGTTGAAGAAATATGTTAGATGAAGTCCCGAAATTGCACAAAGCCTTTCCAAAAGATAGCAAACAATTGTATCCGAATTCTCACACTAGTGACCTGTAGGCAAGCTTGTGAACTCTAGGGTGACCTCATCTCTTTTATCAATTAGTGGGTTTGATGCCAAATGCTACGTGTACCCTATTGTACTTGTAAAACCTATTCCTGTAGTTGGCAAATGTTGTATTTAGGTAATGAAGAAAGCTCTAGGTAGGTTTCACATCTGAGAGAAGCTCCTTCAGGCCTGTAGACACTGTTGACAAAGCTGTTGGAAATTGTTGTCATTGATGTCAAAGGTTGGAGGAGGAAATCGTTAAGGCCAAAGGCCACTAACCGATCCCTGTATGACAGCGCTGAGCTTATTCTCTATGTTAAAAGGCAGAAATAAAGAAGACTAGAATTAAATATATAATGAGACCATAGTTACGGGACTCGCCCGGACTCGGCGAGTCGCGCGCCGAGCACCCCTGGCCGAGTCCTGGGAGCATGAGCGCAGACGCGGCCACGTCCAGCCACGTCCAAGTCGGACACACTGGACGCACCGCGTCCAGGAGAGTCCCGATCCTTGGACGCGGCTGGCGACAGCAAGTGAAAAAGGCATTAAAAACACATAAAATTAAAGTTTAAGTGTGTTTTTTTTTTGTCCTATATTATCTCCCCAACCCTAAAAGCAACCTCATTTCATTCATTTGGCAAAATAGGAGGAGAAGAGAGAGTTGCGAAGAAAAATAGGAGTAGAGAGGGCAACCAGCAAGCTATTGAAGACAAATCTAGGGTCATATATCATTTGGGGAGCTTCATACCAGCAAGGAGGTGCATTGAGAGCTCATTACCAGTGATTGGGAGGAGTTTGCATTGCATTCCAAACCAAATCTAAGAGGTAAGTTTGATTTTAATTGATTTTTTTTGTGTTTTTTTAACAAATAATTCATTGTAATTTGTAAAATCATTGTTTTTGAGTTTGCATTTTTCAGGCTACTTGCAACTTAAATAATTTTAGAAACCCTACTTGTTATTGCAGCCACATTCATTTGCAAATCAAACCACATTATTATTTTTACAATGTCTCGAACCCCAGTCAGAAAAGACCCTGCTTGGAAACATGCTAAAATCTTTCCTGGAATGAAAAAGGAGAAGCAAAATGTAAATATTGCAAAACAATATATCA
>VDFB02052415.1:0-16267 GCA_007258455.2 Sequoia sempervirens
ATCTTGCATATAAAAACATCTATCAATATACCAAATGCATCATATACATGTCTATCCAACATACGACATACGATATGGGTGAATGGTCATACATTGGTGAATGCGACGACTTTTTTTTTTTGGGTCAGATTTTAAGTAATGATTTTGTCAGCCACTTCTCAAAATTGCTTAATTTTGAAATCACATTAATTAGAGATGCTAAAAATGGGAAAATGTAAGGTGTAGATTCATTCCAAAGAGCTTGGAACGCATGTACATAGTTCTGTTATTTTAGCATCTTAATGGAATTTCGTTTTGTAGAAGACTTAAGAGCAAAATATTCAAAAGGACTATTTAAAAATCAACGGGCGGTCAATTTATCTATGGTCCTCGCCCACCCTTGGCATAATCCTCTATGTCTAGAGGAAGACCACCTTATTCTCCTATGCGAAATGAAGCAAAAAGCATGTTTTCCATCCATTTATTTATTTATTTTGATCAAAACCTTTCTACCACATTGGTGCCATGCTGATAAGCTTTATGTGAAGCACTTCTTGAGTTGGTCTAACAGTTGATACGAATATAACTTTCAAGTGTCTATGAATAAACTAAAGATCAAGATCATGGACATGTGAAGGTATGATTAGGTTAGATTAAGTTAATTGCTAACATTTTTCCCAAAACATATTTGTAAAATAGTCATTAGTTTAAAGACAATCCAATCTAAATAAATTCAAAACAAAAACAAAAAAGTATTAATATACAATTTTCACCCTTGCAAATAATAATCATATTTCAAGTAGCCTGACTCTTACAAAGTTCACATAAACATTACTAATATTTTTAATGCATGTTTCCAAAAAAAATAAAATTGGAATTATTAATTTCAAACATCTATTAAAGCAAATTTGCTATAGGGAAAACCCTCGATTGTCGTTCATGATCCAATTGTCGTTTACTCCTCGTTCACCCGTCCCCCCAATATCCGTTTACATTTTAGTCATTAAAATGTTGTAGTTATGCCAATAAAAAATTAGACATTACACCAATATATGTTCACTACTTAGTCTGTAACCAACCAACAAAAAAAAACAAATTTAAACATATATTGGTACAATTATGTTTTCAACACAAGTCAACTTGCACAAAATAAAGTCATTTATGAATTAAAAAAGGTACACTGATGTTTACAATAACCACTCCATGCAAGTGGCTTAAAGCTTCTAGTGCATTGTATTTACATGTATACATAAACATTTAATGGTGCACAATGTCACATAATTTAAAACATTATAAACAGTTAATGGTCCACATTCTGACATAATACAAATCATTGAACAGCTTTATAAGCTATCAGTTGCACAATCACCCACACATCCCTTGACATCTTCATGCATTAACTCCATCAACTTCTGGTACCTGCATAAACAGTTAATGGTGTAAGGCTCCCTAATATACCAAAAAACATAGTATAATTCATATATCTGACTGAATTTAATAGAGCCACCTATTTTTACAATTAAACCAAATATAAAATTGAGTTCCTAAAGGCCACGACAAAACTCAGGCATAGATGGCCACTGCAAAATGAAATGACAGATTGTTTCCCACAAAAAATTCAAATTTGAAACTCACCCACCACAATTCAATGCATTCAATTTACCAATTCGAATGAAGTTTTAAGAGGGAATTTCCACGGTCATTTTCATTACGAATTCTCCCCTACTTTCACTGAATATCCTCTGCAAACTTCAAAGCTTACTAAGGCAACTTCTGAACATTCCTCTTAAAAGGGAACTTATTCAGGTCAGTACACCCAGAATAAGTTAATTCATGTTTTTGTTTACATTTATGTTGTCTATTTCAATATTCATGGTTAATCTAGAATCATGGTTAATTCTGTTTCTATTTAACTACTCACTGGTTACATTTTTTTCAGCCATACTATTCTACATTTTTGTTGTTCGTTTCATTATTCAATATACTCTTTTATATTTATCAGGCATAATATCTTATTTATTCAATATATTCAGTGTTTACATTATTAATAGGCTTAATGTTTACATTTATGTTGTCTGTTTCATTGTTCAATATAATCTGACATATTTATGTACTCAATGTTTACATTAATTTCAGGCATAAAAATATTTTTGCTTTCACAAAGCTATTCAACTTAGCATTTTTTAAGCATATCATAGTTGCATTATATTTATATTTATGTACTCAATTTTTACATTATTTTCAAGCATACCAATAATTTTGCTTTCAGTCAGTTGTTCAACTTAGCATTATCCATTATTTAATCATATCGTAGTTACATTTTTTTCACCTGCATTCATCATAAATCAAAGATTATAATAGCAGCATTATACCATACATCAAATATAATAACATCAGCATCAACCATTTTTTAATCATATCACAGTTATATTCTAAATCCGTCTTTAATAATGGCTAGGGTTTCATCATAGCAGATTGTATATATATATAATCTGATAAGAATGTGTAGGGTTTCATCAAAGTAGATTGTATATATATATATAATCTGATAAGAATGTGTACGGTATCATCATAGTAGATTATATATATATATATAATCTGATATGAATGTGTAGGGTTTCATCATACCAGATTGTATAGATATATATATAAATCTGGTAAGAATCTGGTGTTTGATTGCATTTTGGCATCTTTAAAAATCATTTCTGTGTATGGCATGAAGGTTTTGATTGTAATCATTTCTATTTACATGTGACTGCCAACTGGTAGAAAAATGATCCCTCGTGAATTATTCTGTCTTATTCTGTGATATTCTTATCAGACTGTAGACATACATACATACATACATACATACATATATACATACATATGTACATACATACATATGTACATACATACATATGTACATACATACATATATACATACATACATACATATAGTCATGCCATGTATTGTTTCCTCATATCAAGCCGTGTAGAGTTTACATGTGACCAGTACAAATTTGATCCACCTCTCTCACCTGCAAGATTGTTTGTTCAATAGTGGATTTTTGTTGGGTTCGATGGCATTTGATTGCAATTTGGCATCTTTAAAATTCATTTCTGTGTATGGCATGAAGGGTTTGACTATCTTATTCTGTCGTGAATTATTCTGTCTTATTCTGTCTATGCCATCAACTTTTTGACTGCTATGCCTTTTTTTGACATTATTCTATGAACTAATCAAATGTAATGTGATTTAAACAGAACATTGACGAAATTTTCACCAATTATCATCATGAAATTTATTGGGTATATAATAAGCTACTTAATCTTCAAAGATTTTTTCATTTAATCTTATATGGAGCTGCAGAAAACATCTCCACCTCTTAATAACATTTTGTTTCCACAGTCCATGACATTACTAATCAAGATTTCTAGATAAAACTGTGCAATTTTTCTTCATCAACATTTTGGATCATGGAAATCTTGATCCAAATGACATGGACCTTAACATATGTAATCTTATGGGTGGTATATATCTATATAAGACTGTACATATGTAATCTGATATATATATATATATATGTATGATCTTATATGGATAATAATGGTGTAAATGAGGAAGGAAACCGCAGGAGATGAAGACTTTAGGGCTTAAAGCTGCCCAGCAACCCGCAGTTAAGTTAACATGTATGCGTGGTTTCATGAAGGCTTAAGGGGTACGTGGTTAACTCATATGCATGGTTTGATGAAGGAATATGGGGCACGTGGAGAACATTTTAATGTGATGAGCTTGATGGCAAAGGGACCACCTCCTAACGGACCCACGTGATATTTTGATGGGGATTTCCTACATACAAATGTAACTTGAAATAGGTGAAATGATAATTGGAATAAGCATTTTTTCATTCAACACACCATTGTTTGGCAGGAAAATACAAATGTGAAAGTTAATCACAACAATTCAATGCATTCAATATACACATTGTAATGATTTTATAAGAGGCAATTTCCAGTGTCATTTTCCCTACGAATTTGCATATGCTTTCATAGCATATACTCTACAAAACTCAGGCATAGGTGGTCACTGCAAAATGAAATGACAGATTGTTTCCCACAAAAAAATCAAATTTGAAACTCACCCACCACAATTCAATTTACCCATTCAAATGATTTTTTAAGAGGGAATTCTCATATACTAAGTCTCCACCTCTCTTCACCTGCAAGATTGCTTTTTTAACACACTATTTTTTTGGGTGTCGTTAATGTTTGAGCGCTATGATTTTTGTTGACATTATTCTATGAGCTAATCTCATGTTATTCTTTGCTGCACTAACAAGTTATTCAATTTTTACTGTCTATGCAGGTTAACTAGAAAATTATGGCACCTGCTAGAAGGACTACAAGGGTTGTAGGAAGAGGAAAACGTGCAATTAGAGTAACTCGTGGGGTGCACTTCATTGAAACACAGCCTGATGAAGAAGTTCATGCAAATCCCAGCCAACAACTTCATGCAAATCCCAACCCACAAGATGTTCCTGACTCTGCAGATGAAGCCACCAACACAACAGAAGCCGAACTTCCTGTTTAGCCAAATGTTCAACCTGCTGTGCAACTGCCCTCAGCTATACCTATACCCATTAGGCAGTGGACATATGTTGATATGGAAGGAGCAGTTAAGAGTGTTGAAGAAAACAACATGTCAATTAGGACAGCAGCAATCAAGTGGGGTATGCCACCTAGCAGTTTGAGGGCATGGTTGTTAGGACAAACCACCACAAAGAGGAGGGGTCCACCTACAATTTTAACTGAAGAGGAGGAGACTGAAGTTGTCGAATGGTGCAAGGACATGGCAAGATTGGGCCACAGACTGCAAGTAAATCAACTGCAAGCCACTGTTTCCCATATAACAGCAAGTCGACCCAATCCTTTCACAAATGGGGTCCCCAGGAGGTCATGGTGGGCAGGATTTCAAAGAAGGCACCCAGATTTGACAATCAGAACAGTTGAAGGAGTGGACAGTGACAGAGCAATTATGGTTCATTCTTCTATCGTGCAAGCATTCTACGACAACCTTGAGAACCTGATCAAACTTAACCAGTATGGACCAGGTCGAATATGGAACTACGATGAGACTGGTATTCAAGCTGGAAGGAATTGTGGCATGATAGTTATTACCAAATTGGGTACAAAATGTGTACCACATTTAGTTTCAAAAAGTAGAGAGTGGATCACAGTGCTAGCTTATGTAAGTGCAGCTGGGATAAGCATTCCCGGGTTCTACTTGTTTAAATCCAAGAGGCACATGCAAAACTATATCTTTAAATGCGAGGTTGGGGCATTGATGGCAGTCCAAGAACATGTGTGGATGAAAAAGGAACTATTTCTCAAATGGTTAGACCATTTTGCAGCAAATATCCCCAGTGGCGTTTCACCGACAAATCGGGCCCTTCTCATTTTTGACGGTCATGGAAGCCACATGGATTTCAAGACCATTGAGCAATCACAAAAATTAGGAATAGACCTGCTAACGTTGCCTGCTCATACCAGTCACAAGCTGCAGCCATTGGATGTCAGCGTTTTTGCTCCATTCAAAGCATATTTCAGAGATGAAAGAACTATTTGGAAAGCTGCAAACCCACATACTGATATTGGACGTGAAGAGTTGGCAAGTCTTACAAGCCAAGCTTTCAGAAAAGCCTTGAAACCAAGTAACATTATCAATGGGTTCCGCAGAACAGGAATATGGCCTCTTAATCGGTCAGCCCTTGACAACGACATGGGCCCAAGTGAGGGCTATGTTGTTGAAGATGATGTTGCAACTCCTACAACTGAAGATGAACCTATCACAATGGAAACTGAAGATGATGTTATGGCAGCAGAGACATGCTTGCGTCTTCTTGGTTACAATGAGGACGTCATAGATGGTTTTGTGAGGGAGTATGATGCAAGGGAAGTGGCAAGTGGTGTTGCAGCAAAATGCAATGGGGGTGATGAAGCTACAACACACATTCAACCAGAAATCCAACATGTTTTAGCAGACTTCCAACCAGAAGTTCAATCAGATATTGCACCCTCCACTGAAGATACAACCACTACATCAACAGGCCTGAGTTTTCCAACTCAAGTTAGCCAACTAGAATGGATGCATGAAGCAGCCACAAACCTTGGAGTGCAAATAAATCCAACTGAGGAAGAAGTCAGCCTCTCTATGCCTTCCCCACCACACGTTGATCTAGCTGAAGTAATACATTACTTCACTAATGCAAGGAATTGGCAAGAGCATAGTGATGGTCAAAGTGAAGATGACAATGCTATTAGTGAGGAAGAAGCTGAGTTTGTGCCATGCACCCCACATGATGGATTGCAAACAACAAGACCAATAAGAAAATTCTTGAAACTTCCAATGCAGAGGGTGCAAGGAACATCACAGAGAGGTCGTTCGGGAGTGCTTCACCTTAGTAGGGGGTCCCAAGTACTAACATCTGACGCCTTCATTGAATTGTTCAGCCAACAAGAGGTAGAGAAGAAAAGGCAAGAGGAGTTGCAGCAACGTAAGGAGCAGATGTTGCAGAGAAAGGCAGACCATGAAGCAGAAGCAATTATAAAGGAAGTAGCAAGGGCTGAGAAGCAAGCAAGGAAAGCGATAGAAGATGAGCAAAAAATGATAAGAATGCAAGAGAAAGCCATTTGACAAGAGCAGGCCAAGGCTAAACATCTACAAAAGGAAGCAGAAAAGAAAGCAAAACAAGCAGAGAAGAGAAAACGTAAGTCAACAGCGGGGGATCCTATACCCACCCATCATCCTATCCTACTTGATATGATGAGCATTTTGACACCAGCCTTTGCAGCCATCAACAATATGCAAGTTGGAAGTGGCTCACAACAAATGGGATTGACTGCTGATGCAAGCCAGGCATTACTTGCTCAAATAGCAACATGCATTCAAGGAGGTATTAACCAAATATCACCTCCTCCAAGTGGACCTGACTCAGCTACTGGCGGATATATCACACCGCCACCTTTTCCTAGAAATATGGATAGTTGATGATAATGATTATAACTGTGATATGATTATAAGATGTGATAATGTTGATGTAGTTATGTTTCAAGTATGTTTGAGCAATGTTTTTTCTCTCGCACAACCCAATCAATTATTGCAGTTTGAATCAAAATATAACTATGATATGATTATAAAATGTCCTAATGCTGCTGTTGTTTGTTATTGGAACCTCAAATTTGTATGCCTTCTATGTTTGATGATGGTTTCAACCTTCTATTTTCTATGTTCTCACTAATTACACTATGTTTCACTCTTTTTCAATATAAAATAATCACAAAACTTTGTTACGTAAACCCATACACGTGGTTTGATGAAGGCATATGAAGACAATGATATACTCTTATCAATTATCAGTATCAAAAATTAATGGAACTACATGTTAATTATCAGATTAATTATATATATACACATACACACACACATATATATAGCTATATATGTACATACATATATGCATAACCATATATATGTATGTACATATATACCTATCGATATATATATATATATATATATATATATATGTATATACATGCAGACATATAATTAATCTAATACTAAACAATCTCATAATTACTGTATACTATTGCTCATTTCATCTAACTTACAGCCATATATAAAAAAATACACATTTTTTCAGTATTACTAGGTCATTGCCAAAGTAAAGTCATAGACTTTACCTGTCATTAACGTTGAATGTCTTATGTTGATTGCAGATAAATCCTCACATTCCTGCCATTAAGAGACCAATGCCAATAAATATATTCCTGGAATGAAATAAGCATCTAATAAGAAAAGTATTTATTTAAGAACATGTGTATACCAGAAAATGTAAACATATCAAGAAGCATTCAGAGCAAAATGTCCCTATAGAGTTTGTTGTGTTAACAAACACAGCTTTGTTGGTATGTTGATAATCCACATGCTTGTTTCACCTCTCCACGCTCCTGCTTGCCTACAAAATAATTGTAATAAACGGGGGTAGTACTCGGTACTCATAACATTCCCACATCAAATCATCCTTACAATATTGCATGCACAACAATAAGAGTTTTGATTGGAGCATTAAAATCCACAATGTTTTGATCCTTGGTATGAAGCTGAAAATAATAGTGTGTATTACATATGATGGCACCATATATGGTAGAGTGCAATAGAATGGACATATATATACATATATATGTATGTGTATACATGTATATCTATATGCATATACATGTACATCTATATAAATATACATATATTTAGTGACAACCGTTGCACGAATTTATTTGACAGTGTGTATTGTGCATATACTTCGTGCCACGACTTTCAATAAATATATGTATATCTATATAAATATACATGTCTATGTATATACATATACATGTATACATATACATTCATACATACATATGCATATACATGTGTATATATATTTGTATATACATATACATGTACATGTATATGTAAATGTATATACAAATATGTAATCTAATTATTGAAACTCATAAAATAAGTGGAAAATAATGTATCGCTGAAAATAATGTAGACACTGAGTTCATAAATATAAAAGAGTATATTGAACAATGAAACAGACAACATAAATGTAAATCCGGTATACTGATAAATAAAAACATGAATTTACTTATTCTGAGTGTACCAACATGAATAAGCTTCCTTTTAAGAGGAATGTGCAGAAGTTGCCTTAGTAAGCTCTGAAGTCTGCAGAGGATATTCAGTGAAAGCAGGGGGGAATTCGTAATGAAAATGACAGTGGGAATTCCCTCTTAAAAAATCATTCGAATGGGTAAATTGAAATGTGGTGGGTGAGTTTCAAATTTGAATTTTTTGTGGAAAACAATCTGTCATTTCATTTTGCAGTGACCATCTATGCCTAAGTTTTGTAGAGGATATGCTGTGAAAGCATATGCAAATTCGTAGTGAAAATGACACTAGAAATTGCCTCTTATAAAATCATTACAATGTGTATATTGAATGCATTGAATTGTGGTGATTGACTTTCACATTTGAATTTTCCTGCCAAACAATTGTGTGTTGAATGAAAAATTGCCTATTACCAATTATCATTTCACCTATTTCAAGTTATGTTTGTATGGGGGCCCCATCAAAATATCACGTGGATCCGTTAGGAGGTGGTCCCTTTACCATCAACCTCATCACATTAAAATGTTCTCCATGTGCCCCATATTCCTTCATCAAACCATGCATATGAGTTAACCATGTACCCCTTAAGCCTTCATCAAACCACACGTACATGTTAACTTAACTGCAGGTTGCTGAGCAGCTTTAAGCCCTAAAGTGTTCATCTCCCATGGTTTCCTTCCTCATTTACACCATTATTATCCATATAAGATTATACATATCTATATATACATATAATCTGATATATATATATATATTAGATTATATATATATATACATATATACATATATATATACATACATATATATGTATATATATATAATCTGATATATATATATATATATATACATATATATGTATGTATATATATATATATCAGATTACATATGTACAGTCTTATATAGATATAGGTATACCACCCATCAAATTATACATATTTTAGAATTCAATTCTCCAAATTGTTTCTATTATATGATTTAGATTTCATATACATGGCTATGAATACAATTATATGCATAAATTAAACCATTATGTGAAACTATTGAAAAGTAACATATAATAGTTTACTACACTTTTCACAGTTAAACCAAAATAAAAAATTACCCAAGTTTTAGAATTCAACAAGCAACCATCAGAATTCTGGATTTATACTTGTGGAAATTTATGAGAAAATTCATTTGTTATAGAGTCCTCACAGTCTACATTGCTAGTTTCGTCTATGTAAGGAAGAGATCTGTTCTTATGGAAACTTCTTTATTAGATAACAATGTAGTGGTCTAGAAAAACTAAAGCAGTTTCAATGAAAATTATCTGGTTCATTTGATGAAGAAAAAGATCATTTGAAATTTTAACATGCTCCACTTCATTAGAAAACAATGGTATGTTAACATTGTTTATTTCCCTCCTCTCATCTGGTGGATTACTCAAAGGAGGTATACCTAGATTACATTAATTAGCATTGATTAAGGCTAAATCTGAAAGCTTGGTGCACTGCTTAACCTATTAAACTATTGCCAAGTGGCAGCATGAGTTTGGTCCAATATTTTATTTAATTTTCTCTCAAATATTTACCAATAATTTAAGATACAAATTTCTGGGAAACTGTGGACTGTTCTGTATAGATCTCAGACTCATTGCTGGTCCATCCAAAATGAAATTAGAAACAAATATTTGGATAAAGTGGACTGTTCTGATGTTGCAGTGTAACTGTGTAAGTGAGAAACAAGTAATATGATGTCTACCAATCAACCAAATTAGACCAGATTTAATCAAAACCCAAGTGAGTGCTACCAAAACCTCAAGCCATGAGGCGTAATGATTTCTCATCATTATCACTTATACAGTGGGATGGAGGAAGGATGGGAAAAACAATGCAATTAATGAAAGGGTCAAAAGGAGACATTGACATGGAGACCTATGCAAATTTTGGGAAGGTAAACGGTTTGGAGAAGGGACAACCGAGTAGTTTAAGGACGGTCGAGAGCTTCCAGACTGGCGAGGGGATTTTAGAATAATGTCAACATAAATCATAGCGCTTAAATATTGACGACACCCAAAAAAACCACTGTTGAAAAAGCAATCTTGCAGGTGAAGAGAGGTGGAGACGTTTTCTGCAGCTCCATATAAATTAATTGGTAGCACTCATGTGGGTTTTGAATAAATGTTTAAATTTCATATAATAATTCACTAGGGTTCACTTGTCTACCAGTCGCCAATCACATGTAAATATAAATGATTACAGTCAAACCCTTAATGGCATACAGAGAAATGAGTTTGAAAAACCCAAAATGCACTCAAACACTGTCGAACCCAACAAAATTCCACTGTTAAACAAGCAATCTTGCAGGTGAAGAGAGGTGGAGATGTTTTATGCAGCTCCATATAAGACAAAATGAAAAAATCTTTGAAGATTAAGTATCCTATTATATACCCAGTAAATTTCATGATGGTACTTGGTCAAAATTCCGTCAATGTCCTATTTAAATCACATTACATGTGATTACTTCATAGAATAATGTCAAAAAAAGGCATAGCAGTCAAAAAGTTGATGACGTAGACAAAATAATTCACGAGGGTCCATTTTTCTACTAGTCGGCAGTCACATGTAAAAAAAAATGATTACATTCAAACCCTTCATGCCATACACAGAAATGATTTTAAAAGACGCCAAAATGCACTCAAACACCGTCCAACCCAACAAAATTCCACTGTTAAACAAGCAATCTTGCAAGTGAAGAGAGGTGGAGACATTACCTGTAGCCGAAGGAAGGTCGTCGTCGTGGTCGCTGAGCAAAAGTCTGTGGCGGGAGAGAGGAACCGTGGTCGCGGTGGGGAACATTCTGGAAAGAAACCGCGGGAGATGAAGACTTTAGGGCTTAAAGCTGCCCAGCAACCTGCAGCTAAGTTAACACGTACGCGTGGTTTGATGAAGGCTTAAGGGGTACGTGGTTAACTCATATGCATGGTTTGCTGAAGGAATATGGGGCACGTGGAGAAAATTTTAATGTGATGAGGTTGATGGTAAAGGGGCCACCTCCTAACGAACCCACGTGATATTTTGATGGGCCCCCCATACAAATGTGACTTGAAATAGGTGAAATGATAATTGGTTATAGGCAATTTTTTAGTTTTTTTTTTTATTTGTAATGAACGGGTATAGGCAAAATAGTGAAGATGTAGGGGACGGTGGTAAAAAAAACACCCTTTTTGAGCACCTTTCGCTTTACGGGTTCCACAAGGCGTGTTTTATATACCCAGAAGCCAAAATTTTCTTTTCAAGGTCCTAACTCACTTACGAAGAAGCCCATAAAAAAAAATTGAAATTGGACCTATTTTGCACTCTGCATCTAATGTTGAAGAAGCCCCTCGACGGGTTACTCAGTATGTTTCCCCCATAAACCATTAGTATTTTGTAAAATTTAGAGAGGATAGATTGCATTAGGGAAATTAGAGGCCACAAATTCAAAAGAAAGGGAGAACTAATCATTCATGCATCCAAGCGCTTGGACCACTAGCACGGAGAAGATAATCAATTTGCCTATATTTCACCTTTGTAATATCTTTTCAATATAGAAGTAGAGATCCAATGCTACCAAAAATCTAACAAGTAAGTGTTAAGTACAAAACTAATGAATTTTTTGAAGTGGCCAATATAGTACCATTGCCTCCCACCATGGTGCCTCCGCTCTTTGTCATTGATAAGATGGAAAATTATGACTACTGCTCATGTTAAATGTCCCACTCAGAATGGAGTATTAAATACTATCTTGAATAACTTCCAGACATGACATGCAAATAATAGCTGATTGGACTTTCTGGTGGAAAATATAATGAGGGGAGTTCAGACTCTTCCTAGGCACTTCATGCTGGAAGTGGTCCCTTTGGAAAAATTTCCAACCCAAAAGTCCAAAGGAAGATGATCGGCGGGAAAAAGTATTCACAACGCATTCCTTAACTAGGGGAGAGGGCCCAATAGTCATGTACCCTAATCCTCGACTTCTAATTATCCTACGCCAAAATTTCAAATCACTCCCAATTTTTTACAGCAGCTTACTTGGCAAGTTTTCTGCTTATAACTAAGGTTTCAGGGCCACATCATCAAATATGATGCCACATCAGCATGCGTTTTTGTCAAGGTGTCCAAAAGGCCCCAAAAAATAGTGAGACCAATTCTCATGCATTACATCATGAGTAGTTGAGCGCTGATGTGGTATCACATGATTGGTTGCTTTTTAGATCAAAAGCATACATTTTGTTTAATTATGGGTAGTCAAATCAAAACTATTGACATTATATAAACGAAAGCATTGGGTATTATATTTAATGATTGGTGCATGACTACTGGACCCCAGACAACTATTTTCACCTCTCCCCTATCAATAGGGTACCAAAAAATATTTATAAAGACTATTTAGAAGGTTATATAGATAATTAATAAAATATTAAGTTAAGTAAAGGTATTTAATTTTACATTTAATGTAGATCTATTATAAGACATGTCATTAGTTGATTTTATCATTATTTTGAAATATGCCACACAAAAGATATTTTAGTTGTCAAAATGAATGTGGTTTGTTTAAGGTCATTTTCATGTCCACATTAATGATCTTTGTGCTTGAAAATTTGAACCATACATACAAATTCAAACCTTTGCTCAAAGAAATGATTGAGTAAGTTTTGCAATTCAAATGCTTGTTTTCCTTGATGTTTGGACCTACAATAATGGTTAGCAATGTTTAGGAACTCCTTGGGAAGTTTTCTAAGTGAGGATCTTTCCATTTAGTCAAAACCTTGAATTCTAATATAGTTTGGAAATAATGATTGAAGTCACAACAAGTTGCCTTATTGATGAATATGCAAATATCATGTTGATGGTATGCCCCAACCCTTGGAGTGTGCAAAGGTGGGTTCATGTTATGTAATGCTCAAAGTAACACACCTAAGTCATTAGCCAACCAAACATTTTTTTAAAACAACAATCACAACCACTAAGATACAACAGGTTAGCAGCAAGCACACAAGTGTCAAGTGAAACATAAGGATATAGAGGCACTGATCACATGAACAATTTAACCATTGCTACAAGAAAGGTAGCACCAAGAGAAGACTTATCAATCGCAATATGAAACCACCACAATAAACTAATGAGAGGGGAAAATGATACCCAAATGATAATCAAGTATTGATCCACAATCGCGTTCTCTCACAAAACAACACAAAGGAAGGGTGAGAGAGTCATCAACCTCAATTCTACACCAATAGAACATCACCAAAAAAACCCACATAGATGGTGGAATGATTAGGAGCCAACATCCCTCAACTAGAGGGCTCAATCATTAATTTTCAAAACAAGAAGTAGGACCTGTGTAACAACCAACTTAACACAACCTAAATGTAAGGACAAGCTCATTATAAATATGGCTCTGATGCAAAAGAATGCAAAAAACAAGGACTTACCCCTTCTATGCATGATACATGCAACTCCAGGAACATGATTTGTCCCTCATCGATCGGTATCAATTAGGGGAGAGGACCCAATAGTTGAGCACCCTAACTTCACGCTTCTCAAAATCCTACGTGAAAATTTCAAATCACTCCCAATTTTTTACAGCAACTTACTTAGCAAGTCCCTTGCTTATAACTAAGGTTTCAGGGCCACATCATCAAATATGATGCCACATCAACATGCTTTTTGTCAAGGTGTCCAAAAAGGCCTAAAAAAAAATGAGACTGATACTTGTGCATCTACATCATATTTTATTGGGCGTTGATGTGGCATCACATGATTTGTTGCTTTTTAGATCTAAGGAATACATTTCATTTAATTATAGGTAGTCATCATCAACACTAACAACTTTAAAGTCACAACTATTGGTCAAATATTGTTAAAAATATTAGGCATTATATAAACAAATGCTATCACAACTATTGGAACATGCTCAAGTACTGGGTCATTTCCCCTTTGACATTTTTCCAATCAAATGAATCATGTTGTTTCCCATCCTAGTTCTTGGAACTTTAATTGAGCAATTTCCACTTGGCTACATCCATTGCTTTAATCCCACTAAAATGGATCCTACCTAAATCTGCTCTTTAAGGTCGTATTGACCCATACCTTGACTCCACTTTAGGAGAAATTTTTAATGAAACATGATGATGAATCCAAATTTGACGAACATTTCAACTAAGATCATGAAGAAGATTTGAATGTTTGAAAGTGGTTTATATTTTTTAATACCCTCCCAAGACTAAGCTAATAGAATACTACAAAGTAACTAAATAAGAGAAGTAAGTAATTAAATAGAAAAATTAAAGATAAACTTCAAAATTTAAAACTTGTCTAATGTTATGGATTTAATGGCAATAATGATGAAGTCTTGCACACTCCAAAAGAATATTTTTCACATTAGATACTTTCTCTACTAATCCAACAATTAAATTTACAAGAGGGAATAATAATAATAATAATGTCACTAAGGAATTTTGTAATCATTACTTTATGATGATTCTGATAATGTATACACCTAATGTTAATATAAACAAAACGAATGACTTTTCATTTTTAAAATCAAACATTATTGTTCCAACTTTACACTAATTGTCAACATCATTTGTATTCATTTAAACTACACATAAACATGGAACATATTTTGATAAGGTTAGTATTAAATCTCCACAATGACGTTAACTTAACCCCCAAAAGATATTATTATCATTAAATCAAAATCAAATAGGGCATCTAAAATTGTTAGTGAAGCTAAAATCAAGATTACATAAAGGTTGAGATATGCAATAGAATCAAATACTAAAGATGCATTGTACATGTTGAATCAACCTCAATCTATTTACCTTTCCAAGTGAGCTATTTAATGCCTAATCATTAGAAATAAAGACAATAATTTAAACAATACTTTAAACCAATATTACAAGCATAAACATACAAGAAATAAGCTAACAAGAACTATACCATCCAATATTGAACATCCTATCATTATAGGACTAATAACTCAACAACTTGAGATTGATTATTGTATATTTGCAGTATACACACACAACTAAACATATGCACATAATTCATGACTATTTAGTTCATTAACCTTTGTTAGTAACTATACTTCAATGGATTTAGAAGCTTTAACGTTATAGTTCACAAATTAAGCCTTATTTCTTTACTTCATAACTCTACCCAAATTATTATTCTTCCTACAAAAATTCTTAGGTGATTTCAGTTACCAACTTTACTTACTATACCTAGACTCTCCTACGATAAGTTGTTTGAATCTCTTTGATATAAATTAAAATATTCTTATTCTTGGATTAAATGGAGATATTGTTCATCCACTAATAAACCAAATAAATAATTAAACTCTCTAACAAGAACACAATCCTAAAAATAAGTGAATAAATAAAATAAACAATTTGGAACCAATATTTTTAGGCACTATGTACAATTAAAGCTCTTAATGGATAACTAGAAACTAATTTTTAAAAACTAACTTAAGAATCCATGTAAGGATTTTTGAACTCATGTTTCTATCTTTTAGATTTAAGATTTCCATCAGATATTTCTCTTGCCTTCATGATACCTTAACTTAGTTTCA
>VDFB02052416.1:0-22024 GCA_007258455.2 Sequoia sempervirens
TATGGTTAGGGTCATAGTGTTTCCTTGAAGTACACAAACCCAATTTCATGTAGATCAATTCATTACAAACTACTTTAGTTGCCACAAGGTGTGGACAACTATAATCACCCAACCTCATGGGGAACTTATGACAACCAGTCTTGTGCTTATTACCAAACTCTGCGTTGACTGCTAGGGCTTGATAAATGAATTCCATTAAAAAAAAATTATTATTGCAACACCTAGGAAGTAAATGAGGGTGACCATTAAAACCTCCCAACCTGAAGTAAGTAAATGTGGGGTATTGAATAAACCAATGTCCCCATTCATTGATGAGGCCATGGCCTCTCTACTCAGTCTATAACCAACATTGAGGCTGGTTAATTATGGCATACATAAATGCATCATTAACCCTCCTGTAATGTAACTCGAAGGTTTGCAAGGTAAGTTGATCATAATGATCCCATACATTCTTTTGTCCTTGATCCTCTCCTAATATACATAATGCATTGAGTCCAGGAAAGATCCCCCTTTTGGCAGTTGCATAGACTACATAAGAGGTCATGAAGAAACTCTTGGTTTCTCTCACTCTAAGCATTTGATTATGTATACAATTTGAGATAATCATAGGCCAATCAAACTGTTGACTGCCATCAAGGATAGTATGGATAAATAGAAACATCCATTCCTTGAACTCAGAAGCATCCCTCTTCCCAAACACCCTAGAGAGCATCATTATTATGTCTGAAATCTCTTTGAAGAAATTTTCCCTTTTAGGCTGGTCAGGAAGCTTTTCCAAAGACTTTTTCTCAATTGTCATCCAATTCTTGTTCATATGAGTTCTATTAGCCTCCTTCTTGTCACTATATAATTTCAATGCCTTCGCCTCATTGAGTTGTCTTGGATTTTGTGGATTAGTAGCATTAATCATAAATCTAAACATATGGGGTGTTAAGTCAATAATGGCATTCCCCTACAAATCCACACATTACCTAGTAGCAAGATTGTATGCCCCAAATGCAATCATTATCAATTCAGGGCATTGAACTGATAAGGGGAAGATGGCAACATGTGCTAGTCCATATTGGACAATTCTCTGTGTCCTTCCTATTACCTCTTCACCAAATGTCTCCAAGAGCAACTCCTCATAACTGAATGGGCCCAAATTGGTATCAGTAATGTCTGCCCAATTAGAATCAATCTTGTTGGCTGAGGGTAGCTTCCCTATGTTTGTATCTCAAAGTGTAAGGGAGTTGCTCCATGTTGATCTTCTTTGGCCTAGTTTCCTACTTTGAAGTTTCTACAGGTCGGCTCCTCTGAGAAGCCTCTTTAGATGCTCCTGACATCTCTTATCTCTGCAATAAAACCCTGTATTAGATGAACAAAAAGCATAAAATCAATACATCACCTAATATCATCCTCTACTTCCTCAATACAACTTTCATACTTAGCCAAATTTCATTTTCACTGGAAGCAGAGTCGCAGAAGAATTAGGAAAAGAAAACAATTCAAACATAAATCGGGATTGGGACCGGAAACGAAACAAACCTAGAACCTGGATTGGGACAAAAAGTGAACCCAGAGCTAATTTCTAGTTCCAAGTTTTTCCTCCACTTCAGTTCCAACTCCGCTTAAGCACAAGTATGAAGACCAAAACCAATAATGCTCAAAAGCGGAATCTTTTAGGAATGAACCCCATGAAAAACATCCTCGGGACGAGTTCATTTCTGAGTCCGCTTCTGCCAGTTTAAAATGAGAAACAAAGCATATTTCCCGAAGATATGGTCACATGAACTTAAGGACATAGGTCACATGGGTTCATAAAGAAAACTGAATAAAGAGGTTTAACCCCACTCCTTAATCATATGAAGACCGATTTTAACACTAGGACAAGATACTTTGTAAAGGTTGTCAAGAAAACCCTAGTTTACTTGACACATCGACTCAGAAAATTAGGGCATCACAAACCCTATGCGGAAATCACAGAATCGACACGAAATTTGAGATTAGAGGGGTTTTCAAACAAATTTTAAAACATTTAAAGTACAAAAAACCTCAGCATTCAAAGACCCTAGTGAGGAACTAAGGTATGAAAAAACACACCTATCGCAAAAGCGACAACAAATGAAAAACATCAAATGAAAACAACAAACGGAACGAAAGAAAACATAATGGGAAAGCAAAAAAAAGGTAAAAATGAACCAAAAGAAAACAAGAAACAAGCGAAGATCCACAGAAAAGATTCTACGAACGCACAAAAACACGACAAGCAAGAACATGGGAAAGAAATGACAAGGAAAAAATGAGAAAAGAAGGGAAAAGAAACCCTACCTTAAAACGCACATAAGGAAAGACTGAAACTTAATGAAGATTCACTCCAGACACGCCTCCATAATCAAATCGCTCCTTTCAAATTTTTTTGGCTCTGGTTCACTTAAAACAGCTTAAACAATTATGATAATGAACCAATTAACCTCACTTAAGGTTTTAACATGATTTTGTGCATGTGAGGAGGCCACAATTAATGTCATAAATGCGGTAGGTTGAAGGTGGAGAGAACAATGCAAATGAACAGTTAACTCCAACGAACACCAAAGGCGGGGTGGACGCAGACCCAGATCCAAAACAAAATAAGAAATTTTTACCAAGTTTCTTATTGAACTTTGAACCCGGCTCCAGTCCCACGACAAAGACCAACAAGGAAAGGAAATGGGGACGAAGTCGGAACAAAATCGGAACTAGAACTTTTACAAAGTTCCAAGTTTGGTTTTGATTCTGGTTTCGCTCTTGGAAAAGGAACAAGAAATGAAACAAGGACAACGAACATGACAAGAAGCAGAAATGAAACAAAACACGGACCTAGCCCAAACAACAACATAAAGCAAACGAGTGGAGTTGGAATTGGAACAGGAACAAAAATGGAACTTTTACAAAATTTCAATTTCGCTTCCAACTTTGGTTTCGCTTCTGCTCAAGCAAAACAAAACAAAAGGAAAAAATGACAAACAACTCAAGGGAGACACAGACCCGAGAGTACAAGACACACCAACAAACAACGAAAAAGAACTAGGAAAGAGAGTGGACCCGGAACCGGGATAAAATCTAGACTTGGAACCAAAAACAAAAGTTTCAAGTTCAGTTTCCATACCGACTCATCTGCTTCCAGCAGACAAAAGAAATAAGGACTTAGGGGTAAAACGAACAACTCCTAAGACCCAAACAAAACACAAAGAACAAAACAAAACAAGGGGGGGCCATTTTGTTCCAAAATAAAAAATGGAGTGGTTATATGCAAGGCATAATGTTCAATACCCTAGCTATATTTTTTTATGTAGTTTCATCTTTGACTTTATTCTTGACAAGTTGACACTCCTAGTTAATTATTGTTAGTTAAATACTTAAAATGGTTAAATTTCTAGTTAAATCCAATATGTTCACAAAGTTTAATTTGGATGATGAATTGTAAACAAATTTCAGTGTTTTCACAAAATATAGACCCTTAAAATTTATTAAGTTGAAGATATTTCAAAAGTTAATTGTTACAAGGTGATCCACCTATTGTTGGCATGCACAACAGTTAAGACCCATGTCATTCCCAAAGCACCTAGTGTTGCAACCTAGGCTCTAATACCAAATGTAATGCCCAAAAAATTTGTACCAAATTATAGTTAACCTAGACAAAACACAAATTTCAAATTTTGATCACAATACCTGACTAACTCACAAAAAATTTCTTCCAAAGCACATATTTTGTAAAAACAACATAACAATATTTGGTCAATTATAGATTACAATATTTAGTTAGATAACAAAATTGCTTAGGCAATCATGGCAGGGTTTCAAAGGAGACATGAATTCACATTATTGAGATAGACTTAATTAGTTCTACTAACTCATTGATAATCAAAAACATAATGTAAGTAGTCACATGTTATGCAAATAAAATATTTCAATAATAATTTCAAGTAATAAAGAGAGAACAAAACCTAGGGGCTAGTCATATTCCTTGGGAGCTCATCTATGATGACCTTGCCTACTTAACATTTGCGTAGAGGATTGACAGTTTGACAACTTGAGTTTGAACCAACTCATACTAGGTGGGTCAATGATAAAGTATAACCACTAGGTTCAAAAGATGTCTCAACTACTTTATATGAAAAGAAAGGAGATAAATATTTGGAATCAAATAAATTCATTTATTACTATACACCTCTATAGGATATCTCAAGAATTATCAATGGATCAACACAAACTCTCTTAGGAAATTCATAGGAGAACAACTAATAATTTTAGAATATAGGTGAACACAATTTATGTAGAAGTTACATACAACACAAACACACAATCTCCATAAATTCTATAAACAATTTAATACTTTGTTCACACCATATGTTCTCATTAATATTAATTTGTGTAGTAGATATAATAGAAGAAAAGAAAAAAATGATAATAATTTGATCATATAATTCACTTAACAATTCCCAGGTTGTTGATCACAGTGAGATAGGGCAGCATTTCAGTATCAGTTAAATTCCAACATTTATTTCTTAATCTAGTAATTAGTTACAATCTTATATTGTAGGTACCTGTAGCAATAGTTCCAACATTACTTCTTTTACTATTATGAAATTTTATGATTTCTCAGCAAGTGTAACACCTGTACTAGGATGATTTAGGTAGTCTTAAGTCTTTGAAAGCACATACAGTGCCAATACCATCACAAGCTTACTATCCTTGGTTGATAATTCAATGAAGGTGTTTCCAAAGGTTCAAGTGGACTGTTCAGCTAGGTTTTCCCTCTGAATTGTGTGATTGCCACCAAGTTTACTATACATTAGTAGGGACTCTACACTCTTCGACATTATGGCGACATTTTGACAAAGATTCGGTGAAGAATTGAAGTAAATTTGGCCTTCCAAAAGTGCGAGCACATTATGTAGGGGTTTCAAGCCCCAGAAAAAACATAAAGTTGCAAAAAAGCAAAATGATATTTTTTCTTTTTTATTTTATTTTAATAAGCTATAGTGTGCTCACGTTATGGATTTTTTTTAAAAAGTGAAAAATTTGGCCACTTTTAGGCCCCCCATCTTTTTGCATCCACCCTGGGTGACACAATAACATCCTATAGAATAGATGGGCATTTGTAGGCATTAAGAATTGAACTAAAAGCACTTGACCTTATGCACTTAGATCAGATCGGGTGTAACAATCATATTTTATACAACAAAATAGTAGAAGTGCATGCCATGTACATATGTTGGCATATATATAGAGAAGAGACCAAAGAAAATATATATAATGTACATATCCAACTATATAGATATAAATTACAAAACAACTAATATGTTTATTTTAATTTATTCTTAATTTTTTGGAGACATATACGTATGTTGGTATAGTAGGCAAATGAATATATGCATAAGTCTGTTAGTTTTAATATGTTATTTTTTTAGCCATATATTTATATCGGTATATATATATATGTACACACACACATAATATATATATATATATATGTGTGTGTGTGTGTGTGTGTATATTTATACATATATATTACAAAAATAGTATATTGAGACATCAACAAACATTGGTTAAACACTAGGACAAGACAAATTGGGGTTAGCTATCAGAGGTCAATGAAACCCAAGTTTTCATATTTCGTAATAAAAAAAATATATTAAAAAAATTGCAGAGTGAATGTTTGTGTAATGAAGAAAAAAATAATAGAAGTGCATGGTGGAATATCATTGAAATGAAAACTAGTGAAACCCTTTTCATATTTTTAGTAACAAAAAAATATAAAAAACAAATTGCATAGTGAATATTTGAGCAATGAAGAACAAAACATTAGAAGTGCGTGACAAAAATCCTGAAAATGAAAACCAATGGAACGCTTTTCATATTTTGTAATAACATATATAAAAACAAAATTGTAGAGTGAATGTTTGTGTAATTGAGAACAGAAAATTGGAAGTGCATGGAAAAATATCCTAGAAAAGTAAACCAGTGAAACCCTTTTCATATTTTATAATAAAAAACTAATATAAAAACAAAATTGCAAAGTGATTTGTGTAATGAAGAACATAAAATTGGAAGTGCATGGCAGAATATCCTAGAAATGAAAACTAGTGAACCCCTTTTCATTTTTGTAATCACAAACATTTATATAAAAATAAAATTATAGAGTGAATGTTTGTGCAATGAGGAACATAAAATTGGAAGTGCATGGTAGAATATCCTAGAAATGAAAACCAGTGAAACCCTTTTCATATTTTGTAATAACAAACAAATATAAAAATAAAATTGTAGAGTGAATATTTGTACAATGAAGAACATAAAATTGGAAGTGCATGGCAGAATATCCTAGAAATAAAAACCACTAAAACCATTTTCATATTTTGTAATAACAAACAAATATAAAAATAAAATTGCAAAGTGAATGTTTGTGCAATGAAGAACAAAAAACTAAAAGAGTGCATGACAAAATATCCTCGAAATAAAAACCATTGAAACCCTTTTCATATTTTATAAACAACAAACAAATATCCATTATCCAAAGAAATTTGGCAATAATTTCCCCTTTTTATTTGTTGGTACATTTGGAAGAAAAGAAATAATAGGGTTTTTTCGTAATGTGGAAAAGAGCCCCAAGGAGGTTTTTAGTGTTTGTTCCAAGTTTCTTACTGAAAACCTATCCTTTTCTCACTAGAAACCTTTGAGCAAGCCCCCCATTGCTTTGGAGATCAATATTGCTTGTAATTGGAATTTTCCTCTAAACTTCAATTCTTATGATAACTCTAAAGTCTTGGCAAGGCTTAATACTAAGTGGAGGCATCCTCTACAAGGTTGGCACAAGCTCAACTTTGATGGGGATGCAAAAGGAAATCTTGGTCTAGCTAGTATTGGAGGTATTATCAGAGATCCTGGAGGAAAATTTTTAGCTAGCTATGTTGGAGGAATAGGTGTGCAATCTTCTATGAAAGATGAAGCAAGGGCATTGCTTGATGGTATCAAAATTTCTCTATCTATAGGGATCAAGTATTTGCATGTTGAAGGCAATCCTAAAACGGTGATTGATGTTATTAAAGATAAAATATTTGGAGGTTGGACTATTAATGATGTCATGGTAGATATTCATCACATCCTTGGTAAAATTGAAGGAAAAAAATTCTCGCATATCTTCAAAGAAGGTAATAAGGTGGCCAATGTTGGGACACCTTTGACCTCTACCAAGTGTTGGAGAAACCTTTTTGTTTTTCCTACTAATGTGAAAGGGTTGATCCTTGAAGATCAAAAACTCATATTCCTAATTTGATAAGTGTTGAATCTCTTTTCTTCGGCTTTATAATGTTTACTCTTGTCATCAAGTTTGGTAAGATGAGGTGGAATGGATTTGCTAAGATAGATATGAATATGTGGACCCTTGTGGTGAGGTTCAACCTGTACTTGCTACTCAGATGGCGTGAAACAACTTGTGAAAAATAGAAATATGTTTTTTGGCTTGCACAAGGCTACTCATCCTTACATTAGTGATACTTTTAATAATATGAGTTGGCAAAAGGGTGATTTTATAACATCCTTTAAAACTAAAGATTTATTATTGCACCATAATTATGAAGTTTACAAGTTCATAATTACTAAATCTCTAGTCATGATGTCATCTATCTTCCCCCAATATTTTTTTGCCAACTTAGGGCCTTTGGAAAAGACTGATTATGCGTGGAAGATATCATCATCTTAACCTAGAGTTGTATGAAGGTCATTTCTTGTTGTTTTTATTGGGAAGGGGTATATCATCTTGCTTATCCTTTCTAAGCATTTTCAAAACCTTCATTATCTACACTCCTTATTGTCATTTGTTTTTTACTATGCTTAAGATTATAGGTGGTGACAAGGTTAGAACCAAGCTAGGTTCTTGCAAAGAATTTCACCATGATGAAATAGTTTGGACTACATGTGTTGAGAGGGGTTGGCCCCTCTCATGGAAAGTCTTAAAGGCTACGATCAAAACCTATCTGCCTAATAGTTGGTGTGATCGCTAATAGCTGGTGTGATCGCTAGGTGAAATTAGGGGTACCTCTTTTGAATTCAATGAGTCCAAGTGATTGCTAAAGAAACCAAGCTCTCTTACAATGGAAAAAAGATAAAGAAGCATACCAAGGTCTAGGATACTGACAACATGTAGCAATTCAAAGAGAGCAAGAAAAACATCAAGCTTCATGTGGGCTATGACAAGAGAAGACTCCCACCACCACATGGGACTAGGTTTTTCTAGTGCTCATGAAATATGAAACTCTTGAAGGTAGATTTTAAGTGTTACTATTAGTATCACATGCCCCTTCTCAACCATTTTAGGCACCATCTTCCCATAAGCTTCCCATTTTTCCTCCTTTTGTCCCTAGAAGCTTCAATGAAGGAAACTCTTGAGCTCACCTCTAGAAACCCAGATAAATTTCCTTTGCCTCTATACCAAGGGCTAATCCTAAGACTGTATCACTTTCATCTTGTGTTGTGTCCCCCAAAGCCCATTCATGCAACCCTGATTAGTGATGTGTCTAAGCCCCCCGATGAAACCCCAAAAAAAACCCCTACTACTTTTGGGTCCAAGCACAAACTCTGACCCCCTGCTAACCAACCTACCCCTAACACCAACCCCAAATAGTCAGGTAAAAAGATAAAAAGTAACCCTATGCAGACTCAGAGAAATGACACAGCTAGTTTGTGTGAGCTAAAGAGCACCCTTGTCAAGAGGTTTGGAAAACATGTGGGAAAGTCTAACCCTAATGTGAAGAAGAAAAAATCCATCTCCTTTTATGTTGAAGAACTTGTTTCAAATAATGAGGATGGGGATGTTGATATCGTTTAAGTCTCTGGTGAGGAGGATAATGCGACTACCACTAAACTAGATGTTGGTGTCGAACAGACTAGTGTGAGGAGATCTAATAGACTAGCTAAATATAAGCCAGAGGTCTTAATTGATGATATCTTGAGCAGTTCTGAACAAGATAACAAGCAAGAGGACAACACATATAACACTATTGAGGATGCAGATGATTATGTTGATGGCCCGAGTCATTTTCTGAAGCTTAACAAGATGATTTTGGAGGACTCCACTTCGGACTCCTCCAATCATCATTTGGGTAAGGATGAGGCTAGCATTCCTGGGCATGGTACTGATGATAATTACAAGGCTTTGTTGACTCATGTCAGCACTCTGGAAAAAGGAAACTAAACCGCCTTACTTGCTTCACCATCAAGGTGATAAATCACTTTGTTGCTACTCTTATGTTTTTTTTGCAGGAGGAAATCAAGAAGAATGACTCAAACACCAATCCCAGCTCTAGCTAGGCAAAGAACGACATTTTCAAATTCTTCATGGAGGAATGGGAAAACACTGCTAAGTAGTGGTTTGGGGGTTATGTTTGCTTCCCTTAGGGGTTTTTTGGTCTTTGTTGTTACTATGTTGTGTCTGTGGCTCCTGTTTGTTGAACTGTTCATTTGTTGTTTCTATATTTTTTGTTGTTATGAACTAGTGATCTCCTGCCCTTGCGACATCTTGTGTAAAGTGTACAACACCCTATAAATGTTTCTTATATTATAAAATATATATATATATATATTAAAAGAAAATTGTAGAGTGAATGTTTGTGTAATGAAGAACAAAATTTTTGAAATGTAGAACAAAATTTTTGAAATGTATGGTAGAATATCCTCCAAATGAAAACTAGTGAAACCATTTTCATATTTTGTAATAACAAAAAAATATTAAAAAAAATTTGTAGAGTGAATGTTTGTGCAATGAAGAGCAAAAAAAATATAATAGTGCATGGCAGATCATCCTCCAAATGAAATCTAGTGAAACCCTTTTCATATTCTGTAGTAATAAACAAATATAAAAAGAAAATTGCAAAGTGAATGTTTGTGTAATGAAGAACAAAAAATTAGAAGAGTGCATGGAAAAGTATCATCCAAATGAAATCTAGTGAAACCCTTTTCCATAGTAACAAACAAATATAAAAAAGCAAAATGCAGAGTAAATGTTTGTGCAATGAAGAACAGAATAATATAACTACATGGCAGAATATTGTTGAAACCCTTTTCATATTTCCTAATAACAAAACAAATAATAAAAGCAAAATGTGGAGCGAATGTTTGTGCAATGAAGAACAAAATAGTAGAAGTGCATGGAAAAATATCATCGAAAGGAAAACCAGTGAAACCCTTTTGATATTTCTTAATAACAAGCAAATATAAAAAGCAAAATGCGGAGTAAATGTTTGTGCAATGAAGAACACAATAGAAGTGCATGGCAGAATATTGTCGAAACAAAAATTAGTGAAACCCTTTTCATATTTCCTAATAACAAACAAATATAAAAAGAAAAATGTAGAATGAATATTTGTGCAATGAAGAACAAAATTATAGAAGTGCATGGCAAAATATCGTCAAAATAAAAATTAGTGAAACCCTTTTCATATTTCCTGATAAAAAACAAATATAAAAAATAAAATGCAGAGTGAATGTGTGTGCAATGAATAACATATAATAGAAGTGCATGGCAGAATATTGTTGAAATGAAAACTAGTGAAACCCTTTCTATATTTTGTAATAGCAAACAAATTGCAGAGTGAAAGTTTGTGCAATGAAGAACAAAGTAATATAAGTGCATGTTAGAATATCGTTGAAATGAAAACTAGTGAAACCATTTTCATATTTCGTAATACATAGACAAATGATAAACAAAAAATAGAGTGAAAACCTATGTCTAATTAAAAATTAGTGCAATTTTTTTAAACCCTTTTAATTCACCGAAGACATGCAAGAACAAGCAAACCTAGTCGAAGAAGAATAGATAATGGTACAGGCTTACTGAGGTAAAACACCTCACTTGAATTCAACAACTCTCAAAACCATGGTAGAGCCAAACAAGAATCGGTGCCAATATGCATTTGTAGAGTGCAAAGCCTAACATGTATCGATGCTTAACCAAACGAAGAATCGAGACAAACACAAAGGAAAAGAATGACATTGAGCAAAGGAAAAGAATGACATTGAGCAAAGGAAAAGAATGACATTGAGTGAGGTATGTGAGAATTCAGAGCATTGAATGAACTTTGTCCTCCGAATAGCGTGCCAGTCAAGTGGAGTAAATGGGAAGGGATGCATAAGACATGTTGTTGGACGAAGCTAACAAAGGGGACGACACACAATTAATGCTTTGAACTAGATGTTCAGGGTGGCAAGGTGTCTGACTGCCCTGTGTTTGTTTGACCCATCGCCAGCTCCCCTTCACACAACCTTCAAAAGTGGACTCAACCAATGATTGGTCAGATCCCAAAATGAGCCTATCATGAACAATGTGGACCAATTGGAGTGTGAAATGTGACAGATAAACCAATTAAGAAAAAAAATATTAATGAATCCACGACAAATTAAATGATGTGCTAAAAAAAATTTGTTTCTTTTCCGATCCATGTGATACACTACATGGCCTTCAAAAATAAAGTGCTCCACTATAGACCGCTCACCTCTAATACATAGTTATTATTTTACTAAACTAATCTACAATCAACACACACTTGTGGGCTGCAAAAGTGACATACATTTAAGCTGTAGTCATATGCATGCACTTGAAGTCCGCATTAGGTATGAAAAACATTTTAAGCCACATATGCATACATCAATTCTAAAACATTTTAAGCCACATATGCATACATCAATTCTAGCCTACTTACTTAATCACGAGTCTCCCCAGATTGTCTTTGATGCATCATGTAGCGGCGTTACACGTGGTAGACGATCCGCAATCATCGGCACGAATACTCTCAACCGTTTAGTGTGTCCCAGCTGTTACCGACTTTCCCGGCTATTCGGAGTTTTGGGGAATCTTTTTCCAGGAGAGAGAAAATGATATTCCAAAAGTTTGGGGAAATGGGAGCGAAGACTTAGTTGACTATCATTACTTCGAGGCGAAGTCAAGTTCCGGTTATTGTTTATTGTTTACAAATGCGCTGCCTGTTTTCTTCTATTGAAATGAGGTAATCTGAGCAGTTCATTTGTACCATTTCTTCAAAATGAAAAATTTCATAACCCTGTTGTTAATGTTAGTTTTAGTCCTGTTGGTCCATCCTTCTTACCAGGTCAGCCGCCATCGCGGTCTCTCAGAATCTGTGGAGAAAAGGAGGTCTGCTGTGGACAGGCAGCCAAAGGAATGGACGCCCCCTTCCATTAGCACTGAAAGTTCATGGGCCCTAAATCACTTGTACGCTCAAGATGGCCTGCAGGAGAATGACAAGATAATTGCCCTTCCCGGCCAACCAAAAGATGTAACGTTTTCACAGTATTCGGGATATGTGACGGTGGATTCAAAGGCGGGCAGAGCTCTGTTCTACTATTTTGCAGAGGCCACCCAAGACCCTTCTACTAAGCCTCTGCTCCTCTGCCTCAATGGAGGTAATTACTGCCTTACTCTTCAATCTTTCATTATATTGTTGTTGTTTCTCAAATTTTTAGTATCAAAGTTTCGGATCATAGTTTTCGTAATCCAGAAACAGCAGTAATTAGTATCGAAGTTTAGGATCATAGTTTTTGTGATTCAGAAACAGTAGCAATTAGTATCAATGGAGGTAATTACTGCCTTACTCTTCAATCTTTCATTCTATTGTTGTTGTTTCTCAAATTTTTAGTATCAAAGTTTCGGATCATAGTTTTCGTAATCCAGAAACAGCAGTAATTAGTATCGAAGTTTAGGATCATAGTTTTTGTGATTCAGAAACAGTAGCAATTAGTATCAATGGAGGTAATTACTGCCTTACTCTTCAATCTTTCATTCTATTGTTGTTGTTTCTCAAATTTTTAGTATCAAAGTTTCGGATCATAGTTTTCGTAATCCAGAAACAGCAGTAATTAGTATCGAAGTTTAGGATCATAGTTTTTGTGATTCAGAAACAGTAGCAATTAGATGAAAGAAAACTGTGATTGGAAATGTTGATACTAAAAATTTCACACAATCGAATTCAAAAACAGCAGTAATAGTCTCACATATTGTGAAAATCTAATACCATGGAATCCTTCATTCTGCAAAGCTAATAAAGGCGTGAGATTTCAGGGCCTGGATGTTCATCGTTTGGAGTGGGAGCAATGACGGAGCTGGGGCCCTTCCGCGTTCAGCCTGATGGCGCCACTCTTTCTAGTAATCCCTATGGATGGAACCAAGGTATTCTTTTCTATACCCACTCACCTTTAGTTTTTCTCTTCACAATTGATGTTTTTGTTAATTTCCTTCCAATCTATGTTTTGGCAGTGGCAAACACCTTGTTTTTGGAATCACCTGCCGGGGTTGGGTTTTCATACTCTAACACCACCTCTGATTATGAGAACGCCAATGACGACAACACTGGTATTTTGGTCTGAGCTCTGTTATTATTATGGATGCATCCCCAATTTATTTATAGAAATTCTGTTGCAATTTTACTAATTAAATATCTGATTTTGATGTGATGGATAACTACTGTAGCTCGGGATTCGTACACGTTTCTACTGAATTGGTTTGAAAGGTTCCCGCAATATAAGAACAGAGAATTCTATATTGCAGGGGAAAGCTACGCTGGTAAGTCTTTCAACTTTCTGTTATCCGAATACAGAAAAAATAAACAATAAATACTTGTTTCTTCCTTTTTGTGCAGGCTTTTATGTACCTGAATTGGCAGACACGATTCTTAAGAATAACAACTCTCAGAGATCTTTTATAAATCTCAAAGGAGTTATGGTGCGATTCCTCTACCTGCTTTTACAATTTCTTTTGAACTGCTCTATTAGAAGGGAAAAGAGTGTATATATGTATATGTAGATGTATATACGTGTATGTGTATATGTATATGTATATGTATATATAGATGATAAAATATTAATATAAATTTGAAAAATTAATTATTTCTTTTGTTTTATTTATTAGATTTCTTTTCAATTAAAAAAATCTAATTGTTTTAGTGTATAATTAACAATATTTTTTTATAGTTGTGTAAGTTATATATATATAAATTTGATGTGCTGTTTTGATAAATATTTTATAATTTTATTATTGATCATAATGTTGTTTTTCTTTCTAATTACTATATAATTATTTTCAATCAATCTAAACCATCATTTTATTATATATGATATACAATATATTAAATATTTTCTTAGATAAGCATTTGATATATAGTAAATGTATTTATGAGAAAATTATTTAGAGAGAGGGAGTCATTAGAAATATTAATTTGGTAAAAGTTTGTGTTTATATAGATTGGGAATGGAATAATAAATGACGAGACAGATCATTGCGGGAGGATTGACTATTATTGGTCGCATGCATTAATGTCAGATGAAGACTATGCAAATGAGCATTGCACTACATCTACCTCAAGCTATCAAACTGATAGTCACAAATTTAACTCCAAATTGGAATCATTTAGGGGAGAGATAAACCCCTATAATATATATGCACCACTTTGTCCTTCTCATCCTAACCCCATATGGAGATCTTCTACTTCAACTGTAAGAAATAAATGTGTTTAAGTACATGCATGTTTTTCTAGAATCTTTTAGCATATTTTTTTTAATTGTAGTAATGTTAGGTCATATGATCAATTTTTGAAAAATATAAATGAATGTCAGATCAATCTTTATTACAGGATTCTACCCCTACAAATGGATTAGATGGATATGATCCATGTAGCCCAGGTTATGTGCTTACCTACCTTAACACACCTAAAGTGCAAAGTGCTCTTCATGCAAATGTGACAAGCTTGCCTTATGCGTGGACAGAATGCAGGTACAATTATATATGCAACTCTTTGAAGTGAAGATGTTTGTTTGATCTTACGTAATACTTAGAAGATTATCATCTAAATTGTAAGTGCTCATCTTTTTCTTTGAACAGTAATGTACTCGCATACAACAACTATGATGTGACAACTATGCTACCAATATATCAAAAAATGATGGTAGCAAGATTGAGAATACTAGTCTACAGGTATAAGGGAGAAAAACTCTACTTTAGAAAACTATTATTATAAACATTTAGATTGTGAGAATTAATCAATAGTATTTACTTTTGGTTGCAGTGGAGATGTGGATGCAAGGGTGCCAGTGACTAGTACAAGATATTCTATTAATGCATTGAATCTTTCAATTGAGAAAGCATGGTATCCATGGATGGATGGAGATATTGAGGTGGGGGGTTACAGTGTAATTTACAAAGGATTAACATTTGCAACTATAAGAGGAGCAGGGCATCAAGTGCCTAGCGATCAACCATCTAGAGCCTTGACTATGACCAAATCCTTTTTGGCTGGCAATCCATTACCATCATAATAATCCCACATTTGCACATAAATATTGACATTGAAATTATTTTATAACTACTTATGATTACTAAACTCTTTTCAATTGGATATTTCACCAATATATTTATTGTTTGATTTTAGTTTAAAATTTTAAAAATTATAAAAATTGTATTTGCTTGATTTGTTAAAAAATAAAAATAAAATATTCATTTATATCAAATTATATAAAAAATGATGTGAGTTGTACCCCTCTATAATAGAATTTATTAAGGAAAAATATAATTTTTAGTTAGTTACAATATAATAATAATATAGACCAAATTATAAAATTGTAAAAGAATTTTTTATTTTCTTGAGATTAAGCTAGGATAATTAAGTAAATGCAATCAATTAAGTATAAATTAGTCAAGTTTAATTAAGGATAGTTAGGAATGATAAATTAGATAAAAAAAATTAATCTTAAAAAGTAAATTTAAAGAAGGATAATGTTAATTAGTGAGCTATGAATGGAAAATGAATTATCTCTAATATGGAGATGACTTTTGGATAGTCTTTCACTTGAAAATGCTACATCTTTGTTTGTTTACTACTTTAGATTTTGTGCTAGATATGATCTCTATTTAAGGTCAACTCTACATGTTTGGGTCTATTTTATGTCTAAATTGATCCCCTATGGGTATAGTTTACCCTATTTAGTGTGTACTTATGACTATGATGCATTAAGATTCCAATCAATTCTTGTAGTGTGAGTAGAATCAACATTATTATTATATTTTAAAGTGTGAAAAGGTTCATCAAAATAATGGAAACATATTATGTAAATTATAATTTTTAAAATTTCAAATAGCAAAGTCATGACTAAAGCAAGAAGATGTTCAAAAGCCAAGAAGGTTTTCCACTATCTCAAAACCAATAGAATCTAATGTAACACAAATAACTAATCATTAAAGGAATAAAATCCCTTATTCCTTTGTATTCTTATCATAATAAATTAGTTGGAAGAGCTAAGAAGATTTTCCAAAAATGATTTTCCTTCGAAACACACTTGGCAAGGAAATTGACTACACCATTTCATTCTAAAAAACAACCTCAAAATTAAAAGAGAGATGAATAATCTCTTCTACTAAATAATTAATCCTCTAATAGGTATTGTGAGAATCTCATTTGTTTAGAAGAGAAACCAAGATCAAGGAATTTGATACACAAATAACCTTCTTCTAACCCAACCCACAACATTCTTAAGAGCCACCAAAATAGCCTAGGCTTCCATCACATTGTTAGACCTAATTCCCATAGCATAAGAGAAAATAAAATGGATTGAGCCATCACTATGATAGTTGATTCCTCCAATTCCAATAGTATGTAGGTCACTATTAAAAGATCCATCAATATTAGTTTTTCAAAAAATAGAAGGGGGAGGACACTATTGGTATGTGGTGACTGATCATGCTATACTATACACTTTTCACGTATCCTCACCACTGAAAAAGGAAAAAAAACCAACTTTGTAGAACCCTAATTTGGAAGCTTCTAAGCTTGTTAAAACGGGTTCAGATGGGGGTTACAGTATGATAAAAAACGTGATTATTCGCAAGATTATAATAGGTTTTGCATTGGATAATAAAATCACTTGATGGTTGCAGTTTGGTGGATGTAGCCCAGATTGGGTGAACCACGCTAAATTATTTGTGTTATAATTTCTTCTATGTGTGTTTTAGTTTTTATATTTATTAATTAAATTTACATTTAATTGTTAAATATTTTCCTTCTAACCCTAACAAGTGGTATCAGAGTGGGTTGTGTTTCAATTATCATCTGTAGGAAGGTCTCACAGTTGAGTGGGAGTAATGGAAAACGAGGGTAAGAAGGTTGAGAAGTTTAATGGGTAGAACTATCAATTATGGAAGATACAAATGGAGGACTACCTCTATCAGAAGGATTTATGGCAGCCATTGTAAGGGAAAACAAAGAAACCCTCAGCAATGTCTAATGAGGACTGGGATATTTTGGATAGAAAGGCTCTTGGTAGTATTTGTTTATGCCTAGCACAATTGGTGGCATTCAATATTACAACAACAAAGACAACTCAAGAGTTGATGGATGAAAAATTACCTTGAATAAAGTATGGATATTTTAAATATAAGTCTTGAAGTATTTGTTTATGCCTAGCACAATTGGTGGCATTCAATATTACAACAACAAAGACAACTCAAGAGTTGATGGATGAAAAGCCTTCTGCTTCGAATAAAGTATTTCTTATGAAGTGTTTATTTAATATGAAAATGATAGAAGGTGGGTAAGTTTGTAAGGAAAGCTAGATGTAGAAAATAACTCTCTTAATGTCAATACCACATGGAAGAATGCAGATATACTTTTAAATTTTACAATTACAGTCCAATTAAGATGCACGTGAGTAAATATCAGAAACAAAGTATTTGACAATCACACATGAACACAGATATACATGGGAAAACCCTTAGAGAGAAAAACCCACCACACCAAGAGCCACTTTGTATTCAGTAATAAGATTACATACAAGTTTTAGACTTATCTTTTTGATGTCTATTTACGACATCATTCACCATGAACAATCTTCGAACAAAAAATTTCAAGTTATAGCCTTTACAGATTAGAATACATTTACTGACCATACAACAATCTGTCGAATCAACCTTCGAACCAACTGATCACAATCTGCAATCACTGAGTATATCCGTGTCGATCTTTGTCTGTCAAGCTTCCTCACAGAACCATCACAACGAAGAATCTTCCAACTATTCAGATACGGCTTCTCCCATTGGTCGACAACGAGCCACATCGGATGGTCTCACTCGGTCAACAGAGCTCACATTGTATTGGCATGTCGGTGAGACACAAGAAGTGTCTCCCAATGCCCAAAACTCCATATCGATGTCACCAAGAGTTACCGATATTGCCAAGACGTTCCATCGAGCTTCATGTCACACCGAAGCACCAAGCAGTCGACAAGACCTATCATTTTTTCCAGGAGATCATAGTGAGTCACCAAAGGTTATACCAAAGTCACATATTATGCCAAGCTCCAAAGAATAGTCGGCAAGACTTAACACCTTCGCCGAGAGTTCTTATCGAACACATATTTGTTACACTGATGACCACCGTTCGCCAAGACCTATGCCGAAGAACCTTCATCATCGGCAAGACTTACATCGTTCACCGGGACTTCTTCCCGAACCATTTGGGTTATCGGCAAGACATCCATCAGTCGCTAAGAGATCTCCCCGAGATCCTTTGTGTTACACCGATGAACGTTTGGATGTGTCCCCGTCGGTGTGACCTTCACTGTTCGCTAAGACCTCACACTGGGATCTTTATGTTACAGTGAAGACATCATATGTATTCCTGTCGGCGAGACATTTTCACTTCACCGAGACATCATAACGAAACAAACATGTTACTCTGATGAACCCAAGTGTTACACTATTGGTGAGACATTGGCTATTCGCTGAGACTTCTCACCGAACTGACATAGGTTATCTTGAAGCTTGTGGTCATCATGAGTCTCCCTGATTTATGATTGAATGGCCTGTTGGCCAAAGAACTCCACGTAATAAGAGGTCATAGTGAATACACTATGTCACAACGAAGGCTCCAAAGTGAAAGCATTAAGCAAGACAGAAGCTAGGTCACAGCGACCTGTACAAAACATGGTATTCCAAACTGCTTGTTGGCCAAACATTTGGAATATCACACCGACTTCGTTTCTAAAGAGGTTTCAGCCTATATTGATTGAGGCATATTTCCAACAAAGTTACTAATCATTTAAATGAGTTTAATAATATGGTCACCAGCCAATTAACTTTTGTAAAAGTAAACTTTGATGAAGAAGTTAGAGCTCTTTTGATTCTATGTTCTTTGCCTGAAAGCTGGAATAGCTTGGTAATGGCTATTAGCAATTATGTTTCTAGTTCAAATACATTGAAATTTGATGATGTTGTTGGTGTTATTTTGAGTGAGAAAATTCGTAGGAAAAGCTCAAGCGGAACATCCACATCAGGTTGTTTTAAATGCAGAAAGTAGGGGCAGAACAAAGGAGAGGGGAAACAATTATGGAAATCGTGGGAAGTCACAAGGAAAATCAAAGGATAGAAGGTCCCAATCTAGAGACAAGAGGGATTGTTGTTATTGTGGTAAGTTGGGTCACTTAAAGAAAGATTGTTGGTCTCGAAAAAATAAAGGAGCCAAAAAGGAAGGAAGTAAAGAGGCAAATGTGGTAAGTAATAAATCTGATGAGAATGTTTTGATTCTTTCCCTTGATAATGTTGATGATTATTGGGTGTTAGATTCAGGGGCTTCATTTCATGCTACCCCCCATAGAAGTTATTTTCTTGATTATGTCCAAGAGGATTTTGGGTTGGTTTATTTAGGAGATAACGAACCCTGCCAAGTTGTTGGAAAGGGAAGAATCAAGATTAAGTTGCAGAATGGGAATCATTGGCTACTACATGAGGTAAGGCACGTTCCAAAGTTAAGAAGAAATTCAATTTCAGCAGGGCAACTAGATGATGAAGGTTGTGTTGTTACATTTAGTGATAAAAATTGGAAGGTCACAAAGGGTGTAAAAGTAGGAACCTTATATCTTTGTATAGGTCATATTGTTCCTTCTACTTTAATTGTTATGGAAAAAGGTCAATTTTCAGGAACAGTTGCTACAGTTCAACAAGTAGAATATCATACAGTTGTCATGGACTCTAAATCAACACTATGGCATAATAGACTTGGGCATATGAGTGCAAAAGGTATGAAAGTACTTCATTCAAAGAATATTTTACCAAGTCTAAAATGTGTTAATATGGATTTCTGTGAAAGTTGTGTGTATGGAAAACAAAAGAGAGTAAGTTTTCTCAAGGATGGGAAGCAAAAGAAAGATAAGAAATTGGAGCTTGTGCATACGAATGTATGGGAACCAACTCAGGTATCTTCTCTCGGTGGCTCTTAGTATTATGTTACATTCATTGATGATGCAACGAGGAAGATATGGATTTATTTCCTTAGGCAGAAATCTAATGTATTTGAAACTTTTAAAAAATGGAGAAGCTTGGTTGAGAATGAGATGGGTGTCTAAATCTAATAATGGTGGTGAGTATTGCAGCAAAGAGTTAGAAGATTATTGTTCCTCTAATGGTATTCATAGGCAAAAAGCAGTTCCAAGGACTCCACAAAAAAATGGAGTGGTTGAGCACATGAATAGAACAAATATGAAGTGTGCATGGACTATGAGATTGCATGTTGGGTTGCCTTTAAAAATGTGGGCAGAGACTATAAACACTATTGATTATTTAATTAATAGAGGTCCCTCTAATCCTTTGGTTTGTGGTATTCCAGAGGAAGCATGGAAAGGTAAGAAGGTGAGTTATTCTTTTCTCAAAACCTTTGGTTGTGAAGCATTTGCACATGTAGATTTTGAAAATAGAACCAAGTTTGATGCAAAATCAAAGAAATGTATATTTATTGGATATGGCATTGATGAATTTGGTTATAGGCTTTGGGATTTTGAAAATCAGAAAATTGTGAGAACTAGGGATGTTATCTTCAATGAGAAAGTGTTGTACAAAGATCAGTTGTAGTATGAGAAGAAAGAAAATGATTATGCAGTGTTGGATGATACTCTAAACAATGATGTTTCAGTGGTTCCTCATGCTTTGCAACAACAACAACAACAAATACCACAAACTCCAAGGAATGTTAAACAATCTTCAAGGATAAGTAGACCTCCAGAATGATTCTCTCCCTCTTTGTATACTATTTTTTTAATTGATGCTGGTGAACTAGAATATTATGATGAAGCTATGTAGGTGGATACCAAGGTTTAGTGGGAGCATGGAATGGAAGAAGAAATGGACTCCTTGCTAAAAAATCAGACTTGGGAATTATGCAAGTTGACTATAGGTAAAAAGGTTTTACCAAAAAAATGGGTTTATAGGTTGAAAGAGGAGGATGGAGGTAAGAAGAGATTTAAAGCCGGATTAATTGTAAAGGGATTTGCACAGAAAAAGGGTATTGATTTTGATGAGATATTTTCTCTAGTTGTTAAAATGACTTCTATGCGTACTGTTTTAAGTATTGTAGCTGCTAAAGATTTGCATTTAGAACAGAGCTTGATGTTAAAACAGTATTTCCCCATGGTGATTTGGAAGAGAAAATATATATGGAACAACCATAAGCATTTGAGGTCAAAAGTAAGGAGAAACTAGTGTGCAAATTGAAGAAAAGTTTATATGGCTTGAAGTAAACACCTCAACAATGGTACTTGAAATTTGATAGTATTATGGCTGAACAAGGCTACAACAGGTGTAATTTTGACCATTATGTTTATTTTAAGAGGTTGGATAATGATAGCTACATTATTTTATGTTTATATGTTGATGGCATGCTTGTAGCAAGATCTAACATGGATCACATTAGTGAGCTAAAACAACAGTTAGCAAAATATTTTGCTATGAAGGATTTGGGGGCAGCAAAACAAATCCTTGGTATGAAAATTTGTAGAGATAGGAAAAATAGAAAATTGATTTTATCTCAAGTTGATTATGTTGAACAGGTGTTGCAGAGATTTCATATGGAGAATGCAAAAGTTGATAGCACACCTTTGCCCAATCATATCAAATTGACTAAGGGTATGTGTCCAAAGACACAAGAGGAGGAAGAAAAAATGTCCAAGGTACCATATACTTCAA
>VDFB02052417.1:0-13104 GCA_007258455.2 Sequoia sempervirens
TCTCTTCCCTTTCCTCCTCTATTCTCTCTTTCCCATGCCATCTTCTGTCTCTACATTTTTGACCAAATCTATCACTACCACACATCACACATGTTTGATGACATTTTATTTCATGATGGAAATGATTCTTCTACTCTTATACAACTATACATAGACAACCTCCTTCTGTATGTTAGGTTTTGTGAATTCTACCACGTCTATAGGCTCTTGTAGATTTCTCATTTATGATTGCATCCGTTTTCTCTAATGGTTCTTTTAATATATTATACCAAGCAGTAACATTATGTTGATGAGCCGATTATTGGTGTTATTCAATGCTAATAAACCTCAGATAAAGAAGATTTATTTTCTCACCCATAAAATTATCGTGCTTTATGCTTGATATGACTACGGCTTACGCGAGTTCACAAATAAGTAATATCAATATCAAGGGGATTCTTTCATAATAGAAGTTAATATGTATTACATTCGAGTGTCGCCTATTAGTTATATAAAGTCATCCACTATGCAAATATCATTTCTAGTCTACTTGGCAGGGTTAGAAGTGTGAGGCAAGCCTCTTATTCAAGGGGAAATTTAGAATTATCTAATGGAAATTTTAACACAAGTATATAGAACTGCATAAGCAAGGCGTGAAATTTTTTTAACCAAAAGCAATAAATAAATATGTTATTTCAAGTGTGGATTTCTTTGGTATTAAATTTGTTTTTCACAAACACCTAACCAAGGTTTCATAAAAGTAACACTAACTTATAAAATTGATAAAAGGAAACATGTAAGTCTAATACTGGCACCGTAGATTTCCCTCTACCCATAACTGGCTGATGTTTAAAGTGCAACCATAAAAAAAAATACATAAGAGCGATGAACCTAAAAATGGTTGCAAATCAAGTTTCTTTGGGGAAATGGATTTTGAGTTACAGAGACTAAATAAAATAACGTATTCTCAAGATATACAACCCAAATTCTCTCTCGGGCATGACTTCGATGTGCACAAGGATAACAGATCATTGAAATACACTGAGCTTTATTAAAATTTCAATATACATGGTCCATGATTACAAGTTTCTTCCACAAGTGTTTATAAGCCAATATAGTTATAATGATAAACATGTTTGATTGTTTCTTCTTAGCAAAGCGGCTATTCACGTGTGGTTATTGTTTACATTCTAACACAACTTCTAAAGATAAAACTTAATACAAAATTTGGCTCAAAATAAATACCTCCACCATCATTCCCAGGCGTAGCAAGGCATAAGCCTATAAATGTAGCTGCAACAAATGCACTAGACCCCGCCTCCTATGAATTTTTGCACTATCCCAAGTGATTGTCGTTCCCCTGGTTCCCACATTCAGACTACGAGTTGAGGAGAATGATGGCTGCGACGCACTCACTCTTGGCAGTGATTGGATAGGGAGATTAGACTGAAAAATAAATGGCCAGCTCTCGTGCCAAGCCTTCAAATGTTGTCCCAACTCACCACCAACCCAAACATGACCTCTATCCACAGCTTAATCTCTTTTAACATAATACTCATAGGTCTTAGATGACAAATAATTCAATGGCCCTTCTTCAACAATCTGCCTCTGTGTTCCCAGGTGATCACCATGTATTTTGTGTTGCTTTGAATCTTCCCCATTTTCTTTTTCTTTATCTTTTTTCTATTCTATCTTTAGGAACCTATGCACTTATCCCAAAATCTCCCTCCTGTCATTTGAATAATGACACATCCCCACTATACTCCCAACTACCAACGCCTGCCATTCACAGACATTAACAGCAAGTGCAATCCCCATAAGGGAGATGTGATTTTCTGCATTAATTCCTCTGAAAAAAAATTAGGGTTCCAGAGCTCTTAGATTCTTGAGCTCGAAGCAAGATTTTATTTTATTTATTATCAAAAATAATATCAAAACTTTCCTGAAAAGAAATAAATAAATTAATATGAAATTTGCAAGCTTGGCAAAGAATGTAATTCTAAATAAATTAAAAAAAAGAATTGTTATGCGCTTCATGTGTCTTCCTTATTATTTTAGTTTTTGCACACCTGTCTTTGGCATGAAACTAACTTAACACCTATCATCTTCATTTTCTTGAAGGTTTCTAAATCATTTTGATCAAACGCGCCTGACCTGCCATTAACATTTACTTGGAAAAACTGTGGATTCACTGACCAATCATGAAAATAAGCTCTGGGGAAAAATTGGGGGGGGCTTCTGGGATGTTTTGGATCTCCATATTCCTGGCGTGAAAACGGTGATGGAAGCACAAGAAAGAGGGAACTTGGAAAATATGGAATATGGCTTTGTGCCTGCCGTTTCATTTGATGTAAGTTCTAAAATTTTCTCCACAATGCTACTGTGCAGTTTGGCAATCAAATCATTCGTGAAACAACTTTTCTTTGAGGGATTTTGTCAAATAGTTTCAGTGCGGTGTCTTGCTTCCACATTTCTTAAGTCTATCCAAATCAATTGTTCATATCCTACAATCATTCTCATTCTATGAGACCACATTTTCCAGTTTCCAACTTTACATGCTAGTATAGTACATTTCATTCGCATTTTGCAAAAAAAACACATTGGTCTTAAAATCCTCTTGACCTTATTATTTTCCACTGGCTTAATCAATTTTTTTTCGACAACTGAGGTTTCTCCCGTCACCAGTGCAGTTCTCTTTGCTTTATCACACTCCTACCTTGCTACAAATGGGTTGTGGAGGGTGTATACATTTATATAATCTCCATGAAACCATCGGTAGCCTATCACTGTGCGATGTTTTGGAGGTTGTATAAAGTTTAAATAATGTCCCTGTTACCCTTCGCAACATCTCACAGCTTCAACACTTTAACATTGAGGGGAGTGGACTTTCTTTTCAGATGTTGGCTGCAAGAAGATTGGCTGCAGAGGGTGTTGGTACATGAGATAGATCTGTTGAAAAGGCTTTAGAAACTTTCAAGCAAATGTAATTGGCAGATGACGCCAAAGGAATCAAGGAGGTTATTTACAGTTTTCTTAAAAAAAATTCCTACCATGCTCGAACACTGTGGTTGAGATAGGTTGACAATAGAATCAGAGATTATTTAAGCCTCTACTACATTCTAATTCCAAGCACTACAGGTTGTGACAAGTTGCCATACCTCATAATACAGAGCCAGTAATTGTAGAGAAGTTGATTCCGCGTTCACCTTCCCAACTGCTTGTTCGCCGCACAAAAATAGTAAACGTGGAAGCCATCTTAAAGCAGGTTGCATTTATTAACTCAGAAAGATTTGGTGACTTTGTAAATGCCAGGAAATGCATGCAGACCAGGGGAGTGGTGTAGAATGGCGCGAATGGCTCCCAACCATACTTGGTGATGCGAAAACAGGAGGAATGGGCATGCCTGCTGACACAGAAACAATCAATATAGGAATCACAGTATACAACGTACTTGAGGAACCTTTAAAACCCCTAACTGCACCCACTACCACTGGCATCCTTCTACCTAGGATTTGGTGAGGGCGAGCACTAAAAACTAGAATCCAACCAGAATAATCTCAGCTGGCATCAGACAGTGAGACTTTTCTGATTGAATTCTCACCTATAATAGCCAATCAGCTAATAAAATATCTTTTGATATCTCTATGTCACTATATGCATGACTTTTTTTAATTTATTTTTATATCAAATCTAATAATTTTGACTCTTTTATTGTGCAATGCAATAATTTTGTGAATCAATATTCACTGCTTATTCCATTAATTAGTTAAAAGGGCTTCTAGGTGGGAAAACGGGTAAATTATTGAACTTGATAAAACATTGCTCTGGTTTTAAAAACCTTGAGGAATATCGGCCATAAACATAGCTTGTAGTACAAGCTATTAGATGACCTCTGAAAAATGTCAATTTATCACATGGGTCACTAACACGCAAAAGCTTTTCCCTTCAACAAAGCGATTGGTTAAGATAAATTCATAAAACATCACCTAGACCTAGGGAATAACAACAAAAGTGGTGAGGTGAACAAATAGCAGAACTATCAAAAACTTCACCTAGGTTTGAAATGAGAAATAAACCCCCACCTAATTAGAAGTTTGTGTAAAATTTTGACTAAGGAATAGTAAAGCAAGATAAAGAATCAAATTTGGTGGTAACATACATATCTTAACATTAAATCTTGAAATTCAATTATCACAAGCCGACATTAGATATAGGATTTAAAATCATTAAAATACCACCAAAAACATATTTCAAAGAGGGTTCCTAGGTCTAAGTGAGGACCCATTCGCCATGGGGTGAATGGGCCCTAGCTCACTTAACTAGGAAACACTTCGGGAAATATGAAATGCTATGTAAAAGTAGGGTCCTAGGACCTAGTGAGGACCCATTCACCATGTGGAAAATGGGTTCTAGGTAACTAACCTAGGACGCACACCTAAAATTGAGTGTTGTGTAATGGAATTTATGAATGCCAGGTTTTATCCCTTGGAATTTGTAATTAATTAGGCTTGGATTTTAATTAAAGGGGCCAATTAAGGCCAATTAGCCTCAATTAATTAAAAAATCCCTAGATTAGTGTGAAAGTATAAAGATACACTTTACAACACCCTAAATAAGGCACAATTAAATCCATTTAGTTTAAAAGGGGCTCTAAACTTAGTGTGAATGTGTAAAACACATTACAACACTAAATCAAGGTAACATTAGGCTCATTAATTATTAATTATTCCCAAACTAAGGAAAAAGGGACACATTTTCCATTACTACATCAGGATATGAGAGGAATACACCTTGCCACTTGCACACATAATATATATATAGAGGAAGGGAGTAGACCTGTAAGAAAACCCCAAAGATGATTGAACCCTATCCTACGTGAAATTGTTAAGGATGAACTTCAAAAGTTACTCAATGTGGGATTCATCTATCTTATCTCCAATATCAAATGGATGTCGCCCTTTGTGGTAGTTCCTAAGAAGCATGGGAAGTGGCAAATATGTGTCGATTATATGGACCTTAATAAGGCTACCAAGAAAGACCATTTCCCGCTACCCTTTATTGATCAAGTCTAAGATATACTTGCTAGGAAGAAGTTATTTTCCTTCCTTGATGGTTTAGTGGTCATAATCAAATATGTATAGCTTTGGAAAACCAAGACAAGACTACCTTTACTTTCCCATGGGGTACGTTTTCTTATAATGTCTTACCTTTTGGGTTGTGTAATGCACCTACTACCTTACAATGGGTTGTCCTAAGTATTTTTGTAGATTTAATTCATGATTGTGTGGAAGTTTATGTAGATTATTTTATTGTTTATGGTGACATGTATAAGGAAGCAATGAAAAATCTAGAAATGGTTCCTAAAAGGTGCATTGATAATAATCTTTCTTCAATTCATGAGAAATGTCACGTCTTAATGACTGAAGGTATTGTCCTAGGATATTATATTTCTATAAAAGGAATTGAAGTAGATCCCAAAAAGGTAAAGATAATTCAATACTTTCCTATGCTTACTTCTCAAAAGGATGTACATAGTTTTCTGGGTCATGTTGGATAATATAGATGGTTTATCTAAAACTTCAACAAAATTTCCTCACCTCTTTTTATTTTGCTAGGTAAAGATGTTGATTTTTTATGGATACCAGAATGCCAACAAGCTTTTGAAGAAATCAAAGGGAGGCTTATAACAACACCAGTTCTATGAGGATTCAATTGGGAACTGCCATTTCACATCCATACCGATGCTTCAAAAAATTCCATAGGACCGGTACTTGTAAAAAAGGAAGATTCTCTCTTTTATTCCATTTATTATATTAGTAAGAATTTTACTGGTGCAAAGGTAAATTACAATGTCATTGGAAAGGAATTTTTGGTTGTAGTCTATGTAGTAAACAAATTTCACCATTATATAATTGGGTATAAAGTCTTTGTACATATGAATCATTCTTCTATTATATTTTTGATGAATAAGCCATGCTATAAGACGAGCGATTCAGTGGTTGCTCTTGTTATAGGAATTCAATATCACTAATATTGACAAGCTAGGATGTGAAAACATCATTACTAATTTCCTATCTAGGTTGTAGTGTAATAATGAACTGATTCCTATCGATGGTGTCTTTCCTGATGAAAATATTTTTTCCATTTCTATAGAAAGCCCATGATTTGTTGATATTACTAATTATCTTATCACATGTAGGTTTCCACCCCACTTTTCTCCAAGAGAATGACAAAAGCTTAGAGGACTTAGTGGGAAATATAGTTGGATTAATGTTTTACTCTTTCATACTAGAATTGATAATATCATGCATCAATGTGTCATAGAAGATGATGCCTTTGACATACTCTGCACATGCCATTTTGAGCATTATGGAGGCCACTTTGTAGCACAATGAACTGCTAACAAAGTTTTGATTGTAGGATATTATTGGCCAACAATATATAAGGATTGTAAAACATTTTTTTAGCATTGTGATAAGTGTTAATGTATGGGCCAACATACACACTCTGATGAAATACCCTTACACCCACAATTATCAATTGAACCATTTGAAAAATGGTGTTTGGATTTTGTAGGACCCATTAATCCTCCCTTTAGGGATAAGGAGTATATTATGTTTTGTACTAATTATGCAACTAAGTGGGTAGAAGTAGTAGTTTTGAAACATGTTAGAGATACAAAATTTACTAACTTCTTATATTCAGAGATTTTTACCAGAAATGGTGTACTAGGAGAAATCGTTACAGACCAGGGAGCACAATTTACCTTTGATTTGGTTGTAGCATTGGTTCAGGAATATGAAATCAAACACCAAAAAATCTTCCCCATACCATCCATAAGCTAATGGGAAGTGGAAGTGAACAATTGAGAGTTAGAGAATATTCTCACAAAGACTATGGCATTACACAAGAAAAATTGGACAAATAGAATTCCTGAGGCAATTTGGGCCTACCAAAAAACTTGGAAGATGACCACTAGGATAACACCATATGAACTTGTCTATAAAAAAAAGGCTATTTTTCTAGTCAAATTTGTAGTCAAGACTCTCTGTACTATTCTTCAACTAGGGATGAATCTCAACTCCATTCCTTAGATGAAATGTGCTACAAAGCCCCTTTTCATGTAGAGGTGGTGTAAAAACATAGATCACAATGGCATGGCCACTTCATTTGGCTACAAACATTCCAACCTAGGGACTGGGAATTGCTCTATGACTCTTGATTCCAAGACTTCAAAGTGAGATTTCACACTCGATGGCTTGGTCCCTATGAGATTGAAACAGTTTATGATAATGGTGTTGTTAAGTTGTGCATTGTGGATTAAGAGCAAATGGCTCTTCTTGTCAACAGACACCATTTGAAGCTATACAGATGACCCTTTTCAAAAAACTTTTACTTGTACTGTGATGAAGGAACTCACTCCTGTTCTTGTCACCTCTCTAGAATAAACTGATATATATATATGCAATAAATGATCCAATAATGAAAAGGTGAAAATTGGTTTTTTGGTGCCTCTAAGCAGTGATAGGGTGAAAACCAGGATACCAATGATCTATCATCATAAGAAAAAAATAGAAAAATGGTAAAAAAACTTCCTATCACTTTTGTGTCAAGGCTTTGCTAGGGTTTGATATTCCTATCACTACCTATTCTATGGTGCGATAGGATTAATCATCGCTCATTACATCTGGAGGTATATTTTTGTCTCCCTACTACTTTTTTTAGCCTCTAGCCTTCATCATTGCACTATTTTAGTTTATTGTTCATGTGAGCTTTCCAACTTTCTACTAGGAATTCCTTGCTATCATGCTTTGGACAAAAAAATTTGCTTGACTGATCTGGCTTATGTGCTTTTTCACAAGCTTCTCTTCTAATGGTTACCATCTCCTAAAAAAATGGACAAGTTATTTTTGTTCTTCTAGCTATCACTTCCTATATCTGTCACCATCATTCACTAGATTGATTCTTATGCACACCTACCAACTATCATTTCATCATCTATCCTTCTCCATTTTTTGTCCTTCATCCTCTTTGTTGGCATCATTTTTGACATCTATAGTACATCCTTCTCACATGGTGATGGTATCTTCTATTTTCCTCTTTGACATGCATTTTATTTTCCAAGGTTTCTTTCTAGTTTCTCATTACTCATCATTGACCTTCATCCATGTGGCTAGCTCAGCTCCATGCTATCTTTTGTACTTCTATGGGTATCGATAAATTTGATAGTTTTATTTTTCCTTTTGCATTTATTGTATTTTTCTTTCTTTTTATTAAATGGTGACAAGACTCATGGATGGATCCTCATTACACTAGTGGGGGGATGTTATTTCCTTGTTACAAAATCATTCCAGTTGTTATTTCATGACATCATGGTAAATTTAAATATTACCTCACCATATACTCTGCAGTAAATTCACTCATACCCCAACATCATTTCAGCTCCTAACCATCATTGCTCCTATTCATAACATTTTACCACTACAACTTTTTTGGTATTTCTTGTTACTGTTGCAAGTTCTCTAGTTTTCATACCAATACTACTTCCTTGCATGCCATGGCTAATGACTGAAGACCCTATTATGAACCTACTTCAATGGAGGAGCTAAGAGCTCACAAGAATAAAGAAATTTATGAAATGTTCAAACAAGCCCAATGGGATGTTTATTTCAAGAAGTTGTGAGGGTTTGGTAAAAGGGTCACTTAGGAATTTGCAATGAGTTTTGATGGTAAGCAATTCTCTGTGAGGGGTGTCAAATTTTCTATCACTATTGATATTATATAAGAGGTAACAACATTACCATTATATGGAGAATATTACTTCCCAAATAGCAAAAATAAGGTTGTCGACCTCTAGCCCATGCACAAAGCATTTCTAAGAAGAGGCGAGTCTGTGGAAATGGTTCACGGTTAGGCCAAAAAATTGGCTACTCTACTAAGAATCTGGAGGGGTGTGGTTAAGTTTATAATTCAATACATTACTTGCAAAATCTGGTATGTGTATGTTCATGCTCAACACTTTAGGTTAATATTGCATTTTTGAAGGGATCAATTAGTGAATGTACCTTATTTCCTTCATTGTTCTCTATATCATATGAGTATGGAAATTCAAAAACGAAAGAATAATTCATTATACCACCATGGTTTAATCAAGTTGTTAATCATCCATACCCTAAAATTCTCTCCCCCTCAGGTGATTGGGATTCATTTGTTAATATAAATGAAAACACTAGTTCTGAAGCTTCTGAAAAAAATTTCAAAAGATTCTAGGGAAGAAGAAGTTCTTGGCACACCCGAAGAAGGTTCTGAGGAAAATAGAGACCAAGGATTGAACCCTAGTCTTTCCAAAAGAAAATCCCTTGGAAATTCATCTACAAAGTCCCCAAGTATAACTCCAAAGGAAATTAGGGCCTCGAGTGCTAAATCTTCCAAAGTTTTAGATGTTGAAGGGTCATCTACCAAACCTGTTAAAAGGAAACGAACCCTTTCTGTAGATTGTGAAAAAGAGTCATCTCTTGAACCTTCCTATGACAGGAAGAGTAAAAATAAATTTAAGGATTCAACCAGCCCTATGAACAAACTGGAGGACTAGCTAATGTTGTGAGTCATATGGGAAGTCCAAAATAAATGGACTTCAACTTAGATCTAGAAGTTTTATTTGAATTCATAAAGAGATAGGGTAAGGGAAGTAGGGAACATAGGTGATCAACAAGAAAATGGTTCAAAAACTAAAAGAAAAGAAGTTTCCCATTTATTAGCCAAACATTGTTGATATAGATCAAAAACCCAAGAGTCCCATTGCTGAAAATTCCCCCATTTATGAGCCCTTAGATGAATAGGAAGAAAATTTTCCATTTGAACCTTTATGTCCATCTCCAATAGCTTAGGATATTGAAGAAAAACCAGAAGAAGTTAGTGTGGAGCCAAAAATAAAAAAAACAAGTAGACCTTGCAGGAGAGAAAGAGAAATTTGACAATTCACCCCTTCCTTATACACAAGTCAATGAAGGAAATATAAAGTTAATTATGTAGCAATAGAAAAAAATGTTGATATGACACCTTCCCAAGTTAATCAAGAGATAGATGTAGAGAATAAGGATCAGGAGCTTGGGGTGAAACAACAAGGGGAAATCTATACTTTGAAGGATGAGCGTGCTTGAATAAAAGAAGAAACCCATTATCTCCAAACATAGCTATAGGAAGTTCACTCTGTTAAACAATCACAAAATACCGAGATTAAAAACCTGATGCAGGAGCATCCAATGGTGTAAGGGCAATCTTGCGTCACCCAAAAATAGTTAAATTTCAAGTTTCTCAGTTTTTAGATGTTTTTAGATTTTTGGATACCCTTTTCGTCATAATGAAATTCTCAATTTACTATTTTTATTTTCTGTTCTTGGGTTGAAATATATTGCAGTTTTAGTTTCCCAGATTTGCACCTAAAAATCTTCTGAGTTAGATTTGAGGCACTTAGATTTCCCGGAATGGCCCCAAAACTTGCTGAAATTAGTGTAGCAAATTTTAAGCATGTTATTGACTTCGAGACCTTTCCAACGGTTCAAACAGTTCGCAAATCAGAGTCCCGAATCAAAAGTTATGGCCTCAAGAAGTTGGCGCACTTTCTAGAAGATACAATTGCAAATGCTCGTTTGAAATTAGAACTTCATGTTGTAAATTTTCGACGCCAAACTGCCTAAACTCAAATTTGAATGTTGTTTTGGGTAACTTTTTGGGGACAAGCTCGCATATTGCGAAAGGTTTATTCTGTAGCTTTCTGTAGCTTGGATGTGTTGTAGAACTTGGGGATTTGAGATCCTCTGCATGTAAGAAGCTCCATTTTCTGAATAATAAAATTATTCTCTTGTTTGTGGGTTATTTTTTGTGTCTCAAGCTGCGCCCTGATCAAAACCTTAAAGAGAAACTTGCACAAGCACTTCAGGATAGAGAACTTCATATTCCCATTGGTTAGCATAAGCAATAGGTTCAAGATTTGAAGTAGAAGTGGGCTACAAAGATTAAAGGAACTTTGTAGACATTAATTGGTTGGTGACCCTTTCCTTTGTAGGGGGACATGCAAAACCCTCAGCTAGGGGGAAATGATGGGGGTTGAATAGTATCAAAATTTTTACCCTATTTTTTCCTTTTTCTTTTACCTTTACCACCTTCTTGTCACTTTTTGTCACATGAAGTATCGATATTTGATATAATGTGAAGGAAATTAAAAATATTAAAAAATATCAATATTTATGGAAATACTAATTATCTTGTGGATTAAATGGAAATAAATGATTAAAGGAAGGTGTTAAATCTATTAGGGATGTGGACGAATGAGAAGCAAGGAGCTGAAGTTTAAATAATCTATAGGTATTTTTGACAGAATGCTAGTTAATTTGTTATATGACTAACAACCATATTTCGTTGTATATCAATCATATTTGGTTTGTTTTCCATAGGCCGAAATAAACCACAAACCTTAGATCGGAGCTTACTAGTATAAATATGTGTATTCAACAAAACTTCGTATGAACATATATTATAATATAAGAACATACTGCTATTTTGAATCATATTTTTGAGTTTTTGATGTGCGTGCATGATTAGCGTGGTGTAGAGCAATGCTTACATTTCATCACCAAAAAACCAAGGAGGGAGGGCCCATTGCTTGGATTATCCAATGATCTTCTCCAGTTTAGTTTCAATGTGGTAATGTGTGTGATTTGATTTTTAAGCATTTTCCTTTCATAAGTATGGTTATTTAAATCTGATTGCAATTCACTTTTAAGTTGATTTCTTATTAGTTATCTACTAGTTTTTTTCTAAAGCATTGCATGGGAATTAAGACTCTAATATAATTCATTATTGTTGGTGCATAATATATAAATCTTATTTGTTTCTATCACTACACAATTCTATTACAATTTTTTTTTTGTTCCTGCAGAGTTCCTATCACACTTCCTGGCATAGTTCCTATCACAAATAGGAACAAGGAAAAATAAAAAATATAGAAGTACCCTAAATCTGCATATAAGACCAACTTCAAATACTCATTAGAGGTTAGTCTAAACACACAAATCTGCAAATACCTCCATGAAATAAAATACCTATGCTAAAGAAATGCCACAAGTAACAAAAACAACATCAAAAGACATTTCAAAAGCATGATAATCACCTATTCCATGTTGGATTGGTGTCACATGTGCTAGTGACCCTTTCCCAACCCTTGATCAAAGCTCAAGATGATAAAATGCAAATGGAGATGATGGAGTGAAATGGACAAGATCAAATCTCAAATGAAGAGAGTAACCTTGCATAAAATTGTGGATCCATGAATGAGAATGAAGGCCCTATTTTATAGATTTTCTTGATGAGAGATTGGCCAAGATGGTGAATGTGGGACTAAAGATCCTCCAATGAGAAGATGACACTTGTCAAATGATGAGTGGTCAATGGTTGTGCAAGATTTGGGAAGAGTGCCCAAGAGGGGGAAATTTTGAATTCAAATTTGCAATAAATTTTGAGAGGGGGACAAGAAAAACAACAATAAATGCCATGTTTGACTTGTCATGTTGAGGGAAAATGAGGTTTTAATAAATCAATAAAATTGATTTATTGTGCAAGTGGAGATATCTAGATAATGCAAGTGGGATGGGATTAACATTTAATCAAGGTTAGATGATGATTATGCTGATTTAATGCTGATTAGATGATTTGACTTTCAAGACTTTGATAATTGATTTATTTAAATCAGAAAATGATGGAATATGATTTAGGATTTGATTTAAATGGCTTTTTGATTTATTATTAAAAGATTGATGATAATGCTCATTTGATTTTAAATAAATAACCTTAGGCAATGAGATTATTTAAATGATGAAGGTGATGAATGGATCTAATGCAACATCTAGTTCAGTTGATGAATGGACTTGATCAAATGCAGAATGTAAATTTTGCATGTGTACATTGCCCTCTTTGAAGCAATGTACTTATTGTGTTGGTTCAAAGAATAAACTTGCCGCGATCAAAATTCAAAAAAATTCTAATTTTTCGGATGCCCCAGCGGAAAGTACACTGGTACATTGCCCCCTAGAGAGATCAAGTGAAAAGATTCGATTTGAGGGTCGATCT